>JACEGR010001644.1:0-158444 GCA_014170235.1 Listronotus bonariensis | reverse complement strand
TATAATCTACTAGTTGCTTTAAGAAAATTTAAATTCAGAATTAAAAGTTACCATTACTTTGTATACCCTGAAGAAAAGTCTCATATTAATTATTATTTTTTTAATTTCATTATTGGTTGTGGTAAAAATTGCAAAGATTTTCATATAGGGTGTTGACAAATGTATAGAGATGTGATTTTGAGCTTTTTATATGTGTGGCTTATAAAAAACAGTCTTGATTTTAAAATATACGGACATGCGTAGGTACATGGACACATAAGATTCCGACCTGAGATAGATTAAGCTTGAAATTAGAAAACTGTTGTCACTTACTGCTTTTCATTTTAATTCCTTTTATTTTTAATATGTTTGTTATATCTTTGGGAAGCATCTCTCTACCAGCAAAATAGTTTTGGTTCCTGGTTGCCAGAGTTGGGTCGATATGAATCTTGAATACCATATTTTAAAAAGTATTCGATTACTGACGATTCAAATACTAAGAAAAAAAGTATTCAAATACCAGGATTCAGTGTTAATGAATACTTTTTGACGTACTAAAAAAAGGTCCTTACCCAAAAAATGATCACCTTTCTTTTTGGTTACTTTTTTCTAGTATACTTGAAATCGCGGTATTAAAATCCTGCTATTGACATTTTGGTATTTGGTTGGTTTAAGGCGAGGATGGTCATTTGACCATGTTTACACTATAGCCTATGGGCTTATTATGCAGCAATTTCGGTATTCGAGTACTGTGATTCAAAAACGGTATTTACAATCCAGAATCTTAGATACTGAATAAGATTCAGAATACCGAAAATTCGAATATAAAAAGAGTTGGGTCTTTTGGCTACAACATGACCTTGTACAACTGCCTGCTTTTTTATCCGTATAAAATTTTCTTATCTTCTACCTTCAGTGGTGTAGCTTAGGCAAATACAGGCGGGTCTATCAACCCTTTTATTGATCAAGATGAAATATTAAAGAAAAATTTGACAACGAAAAAAAAAACACAGAAAGTACCAAATTTTTATCATGCTTGTTATTCTTTATCTTGCAGAAAATTGTCTTAGGGTCATATTATCTTCACATTTACTTCCTTGAACACGAGGCCCCTTAGATTCTTAGACGCGAAACGGTAGATGACCGCCCACGCCGCCTAGGCCTAGCAACGCTACTGCCTTTAGTCTTAAAACATGCAGATGTAGCTTGGAACCAAATCTAACCTATGAGATAGATAACGGATTTCCTAAAAATCCAGACTACCTAACAAAAGGTCATTTCAAACATTGATGATATGTAAATTCCTTGATATATTCAAAAACTGCTGGACTGACAAGTTATATTACTTCTGGGTCTTTTTTATTTTTCAAATAATGGTACCTAACGATCTGATTAACTCTTTTAACATCTGTATGTGGTGCATCGCCAGACTGGTCATAGGAAATCCCATGTAAATTTTGATATACTCAAATCTTGGCTCCCCTATGGATTTTACAACAAAATTGTATTAGACTATTTTAAACACAGTGATAAGATAAGCTCACACACTAATTTTCGTTATTATGTATGCAACGATTTTGCAACTAGTTTTTCTTAAATAACATTTAAGTGGTTTATTAGTAAGTAAATAAATTTAGTATGTGAACTTATCAATGTCTTTAAAATAACATTTTTTTGTAAAATTAATAGGGAAGCCAATATTTAAGGTTAAGGGCGCCAAAAATCTTGTTCAATTTAATGCATCCAGAACACAATCGTATTCCTTGTCGCGGAAAAAATCATCAAACACTCATCCTTTGCTTATGAGTGGCCAGGTTTATTGTTCTCATGTCTGGGGAATGGCATCCCCTACAACCCTCAGTATTCTTGATGCCATTCAAAGAAGGGCTGTTCGTCTTATTAATGATCCTTTACTTACTCAAAGACTTCCTTCTCTTGCCCATCGTCGAGCTCTGGGAGATCTATCGCTCTTCTATAGATACTTTTACGGCTTTTGCTCCGACGAATTGTCCAGTATAGTCCCTCCTCTTTCAGTTCCCAACAGAGAAACTCGTGGTGCCGCGCGTATGCATCCCCATACAGTTCAATTGGACAGGCCCCGAACTTCCCATTTCGTTCGTTCTTTTATCCCTAGAGTTTCTAGACTGTGGAACCTGCTGCCAGCGGAGGTCTTTCCTTCCCCCCAAATGTTCAAGTTTTTAAGTCCCGTGTTAACAAACTTCCTCTTACCCTGCTTAAGACACCCACGGTACGTTAGTATTTAGGCTTTCAGCCTTCGTGGATTGTCCAAAGATAAAAAAAATAAAAATTATATAGGATTTCCCTATTACCGGTCTTTCGAAGCACACTCCGGTATTAGGATGAAGTAAAGTCCAGTATATATCGTCAAATCAGTTTTTAATTTTAAGATGTTTTTTAACTTAGAAGGCCACTGGAAGCCCTAAAAATTACGTTTTTTTTAAAATAATTGTTAAAACCACGGTATTTTAGGCACAGTGAAATAGGAAGAACAAATATTTTAAAACTGTTTGTATAAGCCAGAGCACTTAACAATAGTTCAAAAATCGCCTTTAGGGATATTTTATACACCCTGTAAAATAAACATGTATTTAAATTAAAAAATTAATATTAAATTTTTAAAATGTTAGTTTTCCCGTCCAATTATTTGCATATTTACTAAATTATTTATAAATTTGAATGATTTGGTTTTTTTAAATCTTGACAATAACGTCTATTAAAATGAGATAAAATCTGTATTTATTAATCGAATTGTCTTTTTAAACTAATTATAACCAGTAAATTACTTTAAAAAATCAGTTTAATTAATGTTTAAATTATAATATGTAGACAAGTAGTTCGGTTGTGAAAAAATGTCTGCGGGAGAGAAAGTATAAAGCAATTCATAAAAATTCTTGTCATATACACCGGAGCCTGAAAGGTATATACAGTACGTCCACGGGTGGACTTTACAATAGGACAAATGGACCTGATTAAAATGATATGACCCAAAAAAATATATTTTTGTTTATTTTATGTGAAATTTAAGATATGGGATCTTCATTAAATTCTAGAAATCTATTTTATTTAATATTTTCCTAAATTATTAAAAATAAAGGTAGTTTTGTCTTGGTCCATTTTCAGATTTTTGTAGTTTTTGGAGCTCCTGTACAAAACAAAACAAATTTCTCAACGTGAATCTTGTTTTTTTTAAGAAGCAAAAGCAGTTGCCATATACAACTTTCTTAAACATTTAAATTTTTGGTCCATTTGTCCTATTGTAAAGTCATCTGTGGACATACTGTTTAAGTCGTGCCACTCCAAAATAGACAATGCGGAATTTTTTCCAGTGCGTGGAAAGAAGACGGCCCAAACATCAACAAAGCGAGCCCGATTAGTAGGTGGTGCACTGCAGCCTTAGGCCTGCCGCACATTGAACCCAGCCAACGCACGGCACATGCGTAGCTCACGCTCAACCCATCCTTCCCACGTCCACGTTTTTGATCAGTTTACCGCATATTGGACCCAATTCGGAATCAACCATATTTCAGATTTTTAAAACAAACCCATGCTGCACAAGACCCACGAAATCTGTGCGGCGAACACAAACCTATCCACGCGTGGCTGGCAGCAGAATGGGCTAGCTCTGGGCTGGGTCCAATATGCGCCACTCCATTTAAAAGCATGTTTTACAAAGTTATAAACGCGTGGGCTGCGCGTGTGCTCTGCGTGGGCTGGGTACAATTTGCGGCGGGCCTTAAGGCTTATTGTATCTTGACCCCTACTCCTTTCCATTCACACACCATGGCATTCTTAGTCTAATCTTTACCTACTACCGTTTAACACGCTATAAGTAAAATTGAACGTATCAAGTTGGCATGACGTGTATATATTTTTACATTTGCGTAAAGTTATGATTAGTCATCTAGTTTTCATTTTTAGGAAAAATAAATTATGTGGGGCGAATCACCTAAGACTTACCGGGTATAGTACCTAAATAATTCACGAAGTGAAAATATTTTAAGAATTGTTAATAAAAGTGTCATTTTACACAAAGTTGTTTTATTCTTTTTTATATATATATTTTTATCTTTGGACAATCCACGAAGGCTGGAAGCCTAAATACTAACGTACCGTGGGTGTCTTAAGCTGGAGTAAGAGGAAGTTTGTTAACACGGGACTTAAAAACTTGAAGATTTTGGGGGGAATGAAAGGCCTCCGCTGGCAGTAGGTTCCACAGTCTAGAAACTCTAGGGATAAAAGAACGAACGAAATGGGAAGTTCGGGGCCTATCCAATTGGACCGTATAGGGAAGCATACGCGCGGCACCACGAGTTTCTCTATTGGGAGCTGCAAGAGGAGGGACTATACTGGATAATTCGTCGGAGCAGAAACTGTAAAAGTATCTATAGAAGAGCGATAGATCTCCCACAGCTCGACGATGGGCAAGCGAAGGAAGTCTTTGAGTAAGTAAAGGATCATTAATAAGACGAACAGCCCTTCTTTGAATGGCATCAATTATTTATTGTTTTAATGAAAAATAAACAAAAATAAAATATTTTATACTTTTTTGCTGTAAGAAAACACGTTTAAACATTTTGTGTTTTTTTTTTAAATAATCCCTGTATCGACTTTTTAAAATAAATTTGTTTCACAATGTATATTTTGTGATTGTATGTTAGGCTCGAGTGACACTTTTAAGTTTGCTGTTAGTTAGTTAACTAAATAGTCAGTTAAAACTTTGCTGTTGATTACATTTACATTTTTATGTGTAGTTTTTATATAGAATAAATTTTGTTAATTTTCCCATCTCAAAATAGTTTTTTTGGGATACGCAACTTCGTTAAATTGGCCACAAAATGGGGCCTCAAAAAAGGAGTATTAAAAAAACAAATCTATAACTGTGACATTAACTTTTATTAACCAGCCAAAAATGGTGTGCAAACCTAACAGTAACATCTGTAATATCTTAAACGGTCTATAGAACCAGAAGGATTGTCTAAAAGGTATTTCTTAGGCCTAATACGTACAAACTTTCAATTACATCATCAACTAATTATAAATCAACAACATAACTAAAAGTTAGTATTCGTATCTAAACAATTTATAGTATATATCATGTATGGTAATAACTACCAGAGCTATTACAGGGTGTTACAATAATTTTTAGACAATTAAATGACAAAAAAATTAAAAATTGCATTTTTTTACAAACCATCGCAACACCCTGTAAGTTACGTTAAATTGTTAAGCACATTTTTCTCCTAAAAAGGTGGATATGAAGTAGGTATACAGGGTGTTTTAAAAACTCTCTAAAACTACAGGGGATAATAGATTATCCTAAAAGAAGTATACTGGGTAGTTCAAATAGTTTAAAACAAATGCATTTTTATTAAAATATAAAAAAACATGTTCTGGTAATCAGTTGTGCATGTCAAATAACCTGAATAACAAAAATCCCATTGGTTTTAAGCTTTTTGACCACACTGTATATTTAACTTTTATCTGTCATTTTCGATGTTTTGAAAGAGACTATATATATTTTTAACAAACATGCAACAATATTTTTCCTTGTACAAACATCACAAATATATAAAATTAAAAATAAAACTATCATAAAGTATTAATAAAAGCACCATCTATGTATAGTATTGACAAAATTATTTACAAAACGTGTTAAAAAGTCATTGCACGAACTTACAAGCTAAAGCTAAAACGTAGAATAAAACATGGTTAGGCAAAATAAAATTGAAAAGAAGTAAAATTTGTACTTACTATTCCTTCTCAATAATAAAAAACTTTCTCACATAAAAATCTATAACACTAAAACTACTACTGCCGTATTTAAACAGATCTAAGACAAAAATAAAAACACTGATATCTTTGAAGTAAGTAAAATATTTAGAGGTTTTTCGCGAATCAGGGCCATATTTATTAATTGTTTGAAAAAATTATTATTTTTAAAGCTTAAGTCATGGATCGACCTCACAATGTAAAAATGACTGCTAATTTATCTTTGTTTAAGGTGTTTTTATAGTTAAGTTTTTTTACAATTAGAACGGTTGCGAAGGATGCCACACCCCAGATATAAAAAAAATACTTCAAAGTTGGTCGGATTTGAGAAACATACAAAGTGTACAAATTAGGAAAAAAATACTTCTTGGCTCAATAGAAAAATCCAAGCTTTTTGAAGCTGCCTATAGATACAAGGTGTTTATGTCAGATAAGGTTATTCTCAAATGTGACGCCCACAAGATTAAAGGTGTCTGCTTTGCAAAATTTGGCTATTCATAAGTAAAGAATGAGTATTTGATGACTCTTTTCGCGACATGGAACATAATTGTGTTTTGGAAGCTTTAAAATGGACGAGATTTTGTGCCCTCAATCCAATATTAAATTATGATCTTGTGAAAGAAATATATACTCGACTTTGCGTTTGTTCTTCACATCAGGTTTAGAGGTTTGCTAAGGAACCGGAAAACTGGAGTGAAGGGTACTATCGTCGGCAACGGCTATGAATGACATTAGTTGTAGACGAGAAAAAGGTCGTTGATGTGAAGAAGAAACAATGTTGATGCCAGTACTGAACCCTGAGGCTCTCCATCATTTACTTGGTAAAAGTTAAAGAGTGGCCATATGCAATAATTAATATACGTCGATCAGAAAGATAACTAGAGAGCCAAGAACAGAGTTGAGTTGACAAACCATAGGAGGGAACTTTATTAAGAAGCGCGTGATGCCAGACCTGGTCAAAAGCTTTGGATATTTCAAGAGCAACAATCTGGGCCTTGAGCTTTCACGGCCTTGGTGAAATGAGGAATCTCGGATCTTGAGTCCGCGTCAAATTAAAATCCTTTACCGACGTTTCGAATTCGATTGCATGATGCTTTTTCAGGGATCTTTACTAACACCTAATTCAGTGTTCCAATCTTTTATGTTTCTATTTTAGTCTTAGAATAGTTAACCGCCTTACGGCACAATACTAATATCACAGATACACATACGCTACGCGGAGATTTATTTTTAGTGGCGCGAACTTCGCCTGTAGAACGCCAGCTGGCTCGTGTAGAGCTAAGTTTATATTCTTACGAAATGCGACTTGCGAATTGCGGAACGGGTTCTAAAATTTGCGCTAGTGAAAGCGAAATCTGTCCGCCAAGCGTATGTTTATCTGTGGTAATATCTAAATAAATCTTTAAGGCCGGCCGCAAACATTCTACTTGTTTATAGGACAATCGGACACAATTATCTGAAGGTCGACTGATTATATGTTTTTATGCCTTTGACGCATAGATCTGATCCCATTTTGGATCTGACGTCACGTCAAACATGTCATAATTCAGGCGACCTTCGGATAATCTGTCAGATCGTCCGATTAAAGAAGTAAGATGCTGGCCGGCTTAAAACGCACAAAACTTTTTTTCACTATCTTTACCGTTTAAAATAATATGGCCACAAAAGACATTTAGCATTTTTCTTAGAACTACTTTTTGTCATTTTAAATTTAGTGGCTAAAAAAATAAATTCTAAATAAACAAAACGTCACTTTTTATATACATAAATATATATTTTTTACATGTTTTATATAAATTAGAAAAAATGTAAATATTACTCTGTATAAACTATTAATATTCAATTCCCATTATTCACTACAATTTATACGAAATCACAGATCTAAAATTTTAGGTTATGTATAATTATTACATTTCTCTTATTAGGTAGGTTGTTACTAAAATTGAATATAAACTTGTATTAAAACGTTAAAAAATTATATTTCATGTCATATCTCTCTTCTTTCAATTCAATTTTTTTTTATGTTACTTAAGACATAACAAATTTAAATCCAGCACTTACAGCGGGAAAGTCAGGCACTAAAACAGCCAGATTTGAATATAAAACTACATTCGTCATTTACAACTACAGATTAAAAATATATTACAAAGTTTCTACAATATAGCACCGATTTTTATTTGTAATTTCCGAGGATTTGTAAAATTTTAAGAATAATAAACTGTTATATCAATATAAAGTATTTTTATCAGGGATTATAATATACCTCCCATTCCATTTTTCTTTTATATTTTGTCCAATAACTTTTATGATTAATTAACAATATTTTTTAAGCCACCAAATTTAGATCAATATAAAAAATCTCGCCTAGCTCCCACAAAAAAACAACTTATAAGAATATTTATGTAAAACAATGTGTTGGTAAAAAGGAGTAATCTACTTCTACCTGCTAATTAATGTTTTTAAATATTTCCTTCTATATTCTAAAAGTATGCTGGCTATGACACAAAGAATAAATATGTTGGATATCTAGGCAGTTATACAGGTACGGAAATTATGATTGTTGTATTCAAATAGCTTCTTTTTAATGAAAACCTACATTTTAAAAATATTTGTTCACATTTTGAGGCATTAACGATATTTAGTCTATGCAGCACTGTTTTAAATTTCAAATTATAACAAAATAATTAGTTTCCGACCGAATTTTCGATTTCGGCCAGTTTTGGCCAAAAAATCAAGTTTCGACGGCAGTTTCGATTTCGGCCAAAATTGGCCGTAACTTTTGCCGAAACCGAAACTGATTTGGAAGCTGTCGTGTGCGCTCGCCTAACTTTGTTTCTAGAGGCAACGCTCTCTTAATTTGAAAAAATTATAAAAAAGAATTATATTTTTAATAAATGATTAAAACCAAATAATTATACAGTTTTTTCTTTCATGTCCGTAATGTAGAATAATGGAAAAAACTCCTCAAATTTTAGTGTTTTAAGGGATTTTATACTTGACCACGTGAGTTTCGGTTTCGGCCGAAACTGAAGCAACCGGCGAACATTCGGTTTCGGCCGGAAAACCAGTTTCGGTTGGACTTTAAAAATAATCTAAAATATCCACTTATTTCAAGTAAACATTTTTTAGAAAAATTATTTTTCTATATCTGTTTAAAAGTGCCTAGAATGGTACGTGTGCCATTTTACGCATTACATTAAGCACACAAACTGTGTGTAAAATTTTGCACATAGCAATGCTAAAATTTAAAATTAAATTATGTATTGCTATGAAAGATTTTGATTTTCTCTTTACCTTAAGCTGCCTTATAACATTTGTTTACTTAATATGGTTCTACATCTAATTTAACTGCAAACTTATTTTGGTAAAGTTTGTGCAGTTTAAAGTTTAGGTAAAAGTGGAACGAAAAAATAACCTCGAATTTGCGATGAGCGCCCGAAAAATTATTTTTGAAAAATCGCGAGTTTGTTACATAAAACATTTCTAGGAAGGTATGACGTAACTTGCTCGTGCCAGCTAACCTTAAGACTTTCCTATTTGTGACGCGATTCAGATTCAGGAGCATAGTGTTGCACGTTGGTCTCTCAGCTGATAAAAATGGGTTTTAGATCCAATTTGGCAAAGACATTTTAGGAAATAACTCAACTTGTGGTTTGTGTCTCGGGTATTATCATGGCATCACCGTTAACAACCCAAATAAGACAAAGAAAGACTAACAGTCGGAAAGTTCAAAGTAGTTTTATCAAAAGCCACGAAAAAGTGCAAAATGTAAAACATAATATTTATCTGATGTGGGATATTAAAAAGAGAGTGGAAAGTAGAACACGTTAAGTTCTTAGTTATTTACCCCTAAACTGCAGAAAAGCCGTACCGACACATTTTTCTTTATTGCAGAATTTTTAACGAAATCCACATTGACAACTCAACGATTACATCCTATAAATTATAAAAATTATTTGAAAAATACGATACCAACTGCAACAATGCATGGAAAATATGACAAACAAATGTCATAGTGCCCCAAAAGGGTTCAAAAAGTTTTCAACGAGGGCGCTGAATCCCAATTGCATAGTTGCCAATGTTGCTTAATTTTAATTGATTATACTCGTTGTGTCAGGTCGCCATAACAATAGGCAATTATTATCATTTCCCGAAAAGAAGACAGTCTAAAGCAAATAACATTTGTGCCGCCTACCACCGACGCTTCATCGTATCATAAATGGCCATTTACAATCACTTCTAAAATTGACATTTAAACAATTCATTAAACTTCACTTATCAAATTAGGATTTGACAAGTGAAGTTTAATCAATTGTTTAAATGTCATTATGTATTTAAACAATTGGTTAAACTTCACTTATCAAATTAGGATTTGACAAGTGAAGTTTAATCAATTGTTTAAATGTCAATTCAAAATTTCAAAACTGATTGTAAATGTAGCTTAAGAGGTCTTGGATGCGTGTTCAACATAGTAAACTTAATTGATTCCATTGAGCTCGCACAACGTGTAAAAAATGTATAACAATTTATGTTGTATGCTGATTATGTCGGAAATCTTTAAGCTGACTATTAGCTACATTTTCTAAGCAAAAATTGACACGAATCTAGAAAAAAGTAGCAAGAACTGCCTAGATACACTTTAAAACATACACGCACTATTCCTGAAAGAAAGATAGTACCTCTCTTGTTCCTACTTGTTGTAGCCCATCATTAGCTCGTTGATGTTGATGTCGATGCCCGCGTAGCTAGCGTCGTCGAATTGGTCCAGGTACTCCATACCAGCCATGTGAGTCCCCCGGCAGTCGCGGTGGTGGCCACGGAGCCGGCATAGCTGCGAACAGAACATAACCAGACTTAGGGGCGCGCGCTATTAGCGAGGACTGCAATACAGACTCTAACCAACGCATTTTAGTTTATCGCAAACACGATTTAATACATATGATTTATTTATTATCGTTTATACGGATCGTTTCCTTACTACGATACAAAACTTAAAAGGGTTTTTATAAACATGATTCCGGAGTTGCTTTGTTTCTCAGATATATGGTGTCACCGATTTTAAAAATATCAGTACCTTTATAAATATCTTAAATATCCTCAAACTAATTTGTTAAAATATCGCACACTTGTTTTAAGTAATAAGGCTCTTATTAAGCTCTACCAGATTAAACGAATAGTGCTCAGTGGCGTCTAAAACTTTTGTCAAATTTTATATTCTTTTCCAATTAAGCAAGTAAAAAAACAATTGTTTAGGTAATAATGGTGTATTTTTTTATTTTTGTTTTTATTTTATATTGTCAGTGGATACTTTTAGAATAGGTTCTCTAAGTAAAGCTAGATAGAAGGAGAAAACAAGAAATTAAAAAGTTGTATTTTAGTTGCTTAATGGGAAAAAAAGACAACTCAGTAGCGTACGTTTTTCATAATATTGACTGTGGTGCTCATCGAGACGCCACTGGGCCCAATCATTTTTTTTTAGTAAGGACTGAATAGGAGCCTTAATTCCTCAATTAATTACCAAATTTCAACCACATCGGTTTGAGAATATTAAGATATTTATAAAATACATTATTTTAACGCCTATTATCTCAGAAACAAAGAAGCTCCGAATATATGTTCATAGAACATTTTTTTTTATAAAACGACAAAAAAATACCTTTTAAAGTTTCGTATGGTAGTTGGGAAACACGCAGTAAATATTATTTGATATGAATTTTACCATTACTGTAATTTCTTTAGAAAATAAGGTTGAATGTTTTAAAAGGCATTGGGCAAGTGTACAAATTTTTTGCCGATTCTACAAAATTCCATTCAGTCTTGGAAAAACGCAACTAATATTAGAAGCAAAACTAGCAGGTGCACTGTGATTTTTTCAGAAAGTAGCAATGTAATCTCAGAAGCGTGTCAATTTTTGGATGTTTTTTTCTATTCGACAACTAGATACAAAGTGTTCTAATGTATTAGGAAACAAAAGAAAAAAATATAAATACTACAACAAAAACTTAATATTTTTTTAAATATAAATAATGTTGTAGTCTATAATTTATTATTTAGTATGTCCACGGATGGACTTTACAATAGGAAAAATGGACCAAAATTTTAAATTTTTAAAAAAGTTGTGTATGGCAACTGCTTTTGCTTTTTAAAAAACAAGATTTAGGTTAGAAAATTTGTTTTATTTTGTACAGGATCTCTAAAAATTACAAAAATGTGAACATGGGCCAGGACAAAACTACCTTTATTTTTACTTATCTAGCAAAATGTAAAATAAAAAGGTTTTAAGAATAAACTGAGGATCCGATATCTAAAATTTCACATAAAATATCCAAAAAAATTTTTTGGTCTCATATTATATTAATCATGTTTTACACTTTTTTACGTAATTTACCTGGTTTTACATTTCTGTATTTAAATATATTTAACAAACTTTGATATCAATTATTGTGTTATATTAAAACAAGCTAAATTATGTATAAAAGGTGAAAAAATGATAAAAAATATGACCCTGTAAACAAAGTCTTAGATATAGAATCCTCATTCAATTTTAAAAACTTTTTTATTTAACATTTTGCTTAATTATCTTGGTTTTCAGATTTTCTTAGTTTTTGGAGCCCCTGTACAAAACAAAACAAAACAATTTCTTAAAAGCAGTTGCCATACACGACTTTCTTAAACATTTAAATTTTATTTCTCGAAAAATTTTTATTGTTGATGCAAAGAAAATGGTGAAATCACACCCAAAAAAATTGACTTGGCAAAAAAAACTTTGAAATCTGCGTGTTTGTGAACTACAATACTATACTGCCATTTTTTTAATACATCAACTTTTATCATAAATAAAGTTTTCTTAGAATTCAAGAATAATAAAAAATCATGAACTCCATAATATCCTGGGGTCAAATTGTAACATAATCCTATTTTTCAATATTGTGCTTAATCCTGATAGAAATAAACAAAATTTCACCCATAACATTTTGAAAAACAAGCAAAACAAATTTTAATAATAAACAAATGGATAAATAAAAAAAAATTGCAAATGTGTCTGGTTATGTCTGTTTTGCAGCATGCATATGGTTTTTATTATAAAAATGATGTTTTGTCTACGCCTAGGCATGATAATACAACTACTATCGGGCCATCTTAATATGATAACGACGTAAGCAAAAACCAAAGTATTTTAACATTTTTTTGATCGCCGACATATTGTCTCTCGTTGCGTATACATTGTTTTTTGTCTCTATTAGCCAATTGCGTTTGCAGTTACGGTTAATGACTCCTTAAACCAATGTGATAATTTTTTTCAGATAGTTTTGCTTTCGTCACTCACAAATTTTAATAGTCCGAATATAAAAAACATCAATTTTAGGCGTTTAACCAATTATTACAGCGCACAACTTTGATGTATAATACATTGTTTAAACGTCAACACAACCGAATGGTAAATACCGTTTTGGAATTGGTACTTCGCCCAAAATTGATGAAAATCGTAGGTACGATTTTATGACCTCTTTGCAATGACGTCAAGGACGACCTTTACCAAAAGAACTAAGCAAAGTGATTTTATCTTTATAGTTGTACGTATCATGACGCGTAGGTAAGGGTTATGTGGTACAAAAACTAACGAAGTTTTAACAATTAAGTTTATTTTACTATGTAACATAAATATTAGATATATGTTTTTTTTAACACCACAGTAAGTTTGGAAACATTTAAGCTCCATACGATAGAAAAATATATAAAAACGTATAAAACAGTATAAGCTGTATAAAACATATATAAAAAGTTTGATAAAAAGCGTCAATACGTCCAAAAAATATATGTTAATATTTCTCTATAAATTATTTTTAAGATATACTTTTTTAAAAAGTGTACCAAGCGGAAATTTGTGACGTTTATAGTTTTAATACCTAGGAAGATACCCAGTTTACCATAAAATTACTTTTTTACTCATTAGTATCGCCTATAATATTTTTATATAGACTGCCTTTAAAACTGATTTTGAAATAAAAAATGTTAGGACTTTTTTAAGATCAGTTGGGTCATCCCAGCCAATCAGTATATTTTTTTCCGTACAACTGCTTATTGTAGATATTTAGGTACATTAACTAAGACCCAAATACGTTTCTTTTAATTATCACTTGTGACAAGCTGTAGAAAACCCTTAATATTTATTAAAATTTCTTTAGTAAAAAATAAATGACACCTATTTCCACTTTACACTTCTTTAAATTAAATTAACGCATAAAAACGCCGACACCTGTAGTTAACTACAGTATTTCACTCAGTTTTTGAGCACATGTGCGCCTATTTTTTTAAATAAAATTTGGTAGCCAAACCAGAGGATTAAAACTGATAAATTTCCTAATATTATTATTAATATTTTTTATTTAGAAATTATTTAAATAAATAACATTTTAGCACTGGCGCATCAATGATTTTGGAAGGACCGGTAAAAAGATCTTTCCGTTCGATCTTCGACCAGTAAAAATGTGCGTAAAGACGTACAAAGTTTTTCCGGGCTTCTGGTGCATTTTGTAATTTTAAGATGTGTATTTCGATATATAAAAAGTTCAATTACTTATCACAGGTCCACAATATAAAAAAAGTGGTATGTGCTGGGTATCGGGAAAAAATTTTTGACATATTTTTTGCCGCTGAACACGAAACGGTCAAAACTTTTTTTTCTTTTGACATCCCACGAAGGTCTATGCCTAAATACCAGGGTACCGTGGGTGTCGGGTTATTAGATGTTTAACCCATCGTTCCCCCTGTTCCGTCAACGTTGTCCAAGCATTGAAACATGCAGTTGCATTTCACAGCACCTTTTAGACAACGCGGTAGTGCCACCACGGTCGTTATTTTTAAATAACTACTACCTAAATATGTCTCCCCGCTGGAATCGAACCGCCGACCTCTGGCTTCGAAGATCAAAGCTCTGTCCACTAGGCCACGGGGAGACAACTGGAGGTCAAACTGCAAAAAACAGAATTGCAGAGCCAGAGGTTGGGTCGTATTCGAATAATCAGTATTCCTAATAGTATTCAGAATACACTTTGCCGGTATTCGAATACATTTGTGTGTTTGGTATTCGGTATAATACTTTTGGAAGTATTCGACGAATACTTTTTTGAGTATTCGAATACCGAGCGGTTCGAGTATTCGAATACCGGAATGTGTAAGCAGTATTCGAATACCAAAATTGTCATGAGTAGAAGACTAAAAGGGAAGAAAAGGTAGGGAAAAATGAGGAAGGACATTTTTTTTCTTTTAAAATTTTTAATCATCTGATTTTTTCTTTTTCTAGTTTTCTAGTATTCGAATACCGATTCCAGTGTTCGTGAATACCAAGTATTCGAATACTTTTTTCTTCCAAGTATTCAAATATTCGGTATTCGAATACTTTTTTCCGGTATTCGTATTTGAATCCCGATCAGTATTCGACCCAACTCTGTGCGGGGCCAAAGGAACACTAGCATTGATTTATTGAAAGGGAAGTTATGTAGCACCTCATTTTAAAGGCCTTTAATACTCTATTTAACGCAATTTTTTTTGAAAATTGGCCCGGCCGTTCCAGACCTACAAGCCAAAACCATTAAAACCGCACTGTAAATAGTATTTAGTTCAAATTTTAAATGGTTGTTAACTCTGGAACGGCTGGGCTGATTTTCAAAAACAAAGGGGCTCTAAATAGAGTATCAAAGGACTATTAAAAATGAGGTGCTAAAACACCTTTAATAATTAAAAAAAATGCTAGTGACCCCTTGGCCCCCGCAACTCGTTTTTGCAGTTTGACCGCTTGTTGTGAGCGTGTTCAGCGGCAAAAATATGTTCGATATCCAGCACATACCACTTTTTTATTTTGTGAACCTGTGATAATTGAACTTTTTATATATCGAAATACACATACAACACAAAAGTTACGAAATGCACCAGAAACCCGGAAAACTTTGTACGTCTTTACGCACGTTTTCACTGATCGAAGATTTTTTATTTTGTGGACTTATGTTATTAGTCTAAGACTTTAATACACTTAGAGCCGGACAATTTGAAATCTGCCGAAATATGGATGGCTCCTTATCTTAACTGGATTGTCCAGAATGTAAGAGGTATAGGAGCATTGCTTTTTCCCTATTAAACTTTGAGAACTGGCGAGGCCGTACTAAAAGTTAAAGCCATAGCCAAACTGCCTGTTGTAAAGTGGGGAATGGAATGAAATTTTTTTCTTTTTTTGTTTTAATTGAATAAAATACTCAACAAAAATAGTTATATCGATTGCGTCATTTGGTTTAACTACAGCTTTAGACTAATCTTCAATAATAAAAATGCCACGGCGTCATCACTTCTGTCTCACTTTCAATTATTCCTCTTTTGTTGCTCTGCACACTATCTAAACGACGCGTGTAGACAGCAATAGTAGAATAGATCTTTACTAGTCGTTAGATGTATAGATAAAAATAGTTGTGTTTGTAACTGTTCAAAAAGTGACTGAAATACTGAGATGTAAAGGTGAATCAATCGTCCGAAAAAACTATCATATAAAAGTAATTCTAAAATTATTTTGATTTTCTATCACTATTCACGTAAAGCATTTACTTTATAACATTAAACACGTTAAAATACTAGCAAAATGTGTTCCTTTTTGCTTCTTAGAGATCTAGCATGCTCTGAAAACTGAAGATAAAAAAACATTAGTTGACGAATTGGTTTTGTAATTGATGAAATATTTTAGCAAAAAAGCTAGCAATTTTTAAATATGTTTTAAATGGTTAAAAATGCATTTATAAAATTTAATATCTACGAGGTTTTGGCTACATGCATTTTAATAGTGATATTGGCAGTTGCCAGATTTTACAGTTTTGTGTAAATAGTTTTTTTAGTAAAAAGTTGTATTAATTTTTTTAAAGAAAATTGTATAAGCCAAACTTAGTGAAATAGGTGCATGTGGAAATATCCAGTGTCATACAGGGTGCGGCAAATTGAAATCTAATTAAAGGAAGATGTAACCTAAATAATTACTTCTGAAAGGCTTCTACATAAAAAAAATTGTCTCGATAAACCCTATAATTAAAAAACAGCAATTACAAAACCAGTACACCAGCTAATAGTTTACTTTGATTCGGAGATTTAATATTTAAATTGTTAGATTTATCCTATAAAATTGTTATATTCACAATAAATTTAGAAGAAAATCAAGGTATTATATAAAATTATAAAAAAGCTCGAGATAGCTATGATGTAAAAATATGATATTAAATATGGACAGAAGCTGGCAATAAATTAAGCAGGTTTTCAATATTAACATTAGCTTTTGAATAAATACAGGGTTAGTTTTAAGTTGATATTTTCCTTTTAACACTGTGTAGAATGCAGGAACATTTTTCAAGTAAAATTATGTCCAAAAATCCTTCTGTTTCCTAGATACAGGATGTTAAAATTTTAAGAGAAAAATGCCTTTTTTGTCATAACTTTCCTACTACTCCCAATATTATCACAAAATTTGGTCCACTTCTTTTGACAATTGTTGTTGTATAAGTTTTTGAAATTTTTTTACCAATTCAAACAAGCTTTGTAATGAATTTATAACTACGGATTTTTTTTTTTATAAGTTTAGTTGTAGTTATGTAAGTTTTTACCCTTTTTTCAATACAAATTAGACAAACAAAAAAATTATACATACATAACACCATATCAGATTCTAGCGATTTTGCCGTGCCAGTAGGCATACCTAATTTTTAAGGCTACTTTAATATAGTCCAAGATCCGGCATTAAGAAAATATACCCTCATCTGTTAATAAAATGAAATAATATTTTCTAGGCAGATTTTAATGTAGTGAATGCAAGTGAACAACATCTGCCAGCATAGGTCTGCTACAATTAATAATAATTAATTAATTATTAGTTAATTTATTTATAATTATTCCCTTTACATGTTAATTGCATAAACCAATGATCAGCGGTGAAATAGCTTAGTTGGTTAGGTAGCAGCCCGATTTTATTCAATTAAATATGGTAAACATAATTTTTCTAATAGACAAGGAAATAAAAAATAGAAAAGAAAAAATGTTACTCAGTGCGGGCTACGAACCCAGAGTGTCGACAAGGCATGCACTGCTAAATGCTGCTACCTAACCAACTAGGGTATTTTTCTCAGGGACTTATTAAATGGTTAGGTAGTTTTCTTACAGGCAGAACGCAGGCAGTGAAGATTAATAATAATATATCAAGAGTATTTGAGGTTACATCTGGTGTTCCCCACGGGTCTCATTGCGCTCCCCTTCTGTTTGTGTTATTTGTGAAAGATCTGACCGACGTATTACGTCATTCAAAGGGTTTAATGTTTGCTGATGACTTAAAAATTTACAAAGTAGTTGGGACGGGGACGCAGTGGGACTTCAGGAGGATCTGAATGCGCTCTGGCAGTGGACACAGTCGAATCATCTGTTTTTAAATATAAATAAATGTTATTATATCAGTTTTTTTCGAAGTCGTGAGAGAATTCCAACAAAGTACTCAATAGATAATGTGGATTTGTCCTATACAAAAACTTCAAAGGATCTTGGTGTCTGGTTTGATGAAAGGCTAACTTTTGTTGAGCATGTTTCCAGGGTGAGTCTTAAGGGTATGAGAATGTTGGGATTTGTATTAAGAAATTGTTCTCAATTTTCAATTGAGACAATAAGAAATCTGTATTGTTCACTTGTTAGATCGAATGTGGAATATGCCACCGTGATATGGTCTCCTTTTTATCACAACCATAAATATATGATTGAACGTGTTCAACACACATTTTTAAGATTTGCTGCTTTTAAGTATGGTCTGTGTATGGAGAACTATCATAGAGTGGACATGTTGAATGTGTTAAGGTTGGCAACGCTTGAGAAGAGGCGACTCATGTTTAATGCATGTTTTATTTTTAAATTGATAAATGGTATTACTAATTGCTCTCAGTTGCTGGCTTTGATTCGATTGAATGTTCCTAATAGATGTTTATGACATGTGGACTTATTCTACATTCCCTTCCATTCAACAAACTATGGTGCACACTCCCTGTAGATAGAGCTTTAAAATACTTAAACTCTTTGGATAAAAATATTGATATTATTGATTGCAATCTCTCTGGCTTTAAACGAAGACTTATGTGATAAATAATGTGATACGGAATAATTATATATATGTATTTTTTTTTTAAATTTATTGTTCTACTGTAATTGTTCTGAAATGTGATCCTTTAGCTTTATTTAGTTTTTTTAAGTATACTTATATTTTATTATTGTTTCCAGCATCTCTTTGTTATTATGTTTATATTGTTAACTTTTGTAAAATGGGTAATAAATTCATAAATAAATATTTCACTGATGATCATTGGTTTATGCAATTAACATGTAAAGGTAATAATTATAAATAAATTAACTAATAATTAATTAATTATTATTAATTGTAGCAGACCTATGCTGGCAGATGTTGTTCACTTGCA
This sequence comes from Listronotus bonariensis, assembly GCA_014170235.1. Taxonomy (NCBI): domain Eukaryota; kingdom Metazoa; phylum Arthropoda; class Insecta; order Coleoptera; family Curculionidae; genus Listronotus; species Listronotus bonariensis. The sequence continues at coordinate 139,200 of JACEGR010001644.1, read as the reverse complement.
TTCACTACATTATAATCTGCCTAGAAAATATTATTTCATTTAATTAACAGATGAGGGTATTTTCTTAATGCCGGATCTTAGACTAATAGACAAAATTTATATTTCTTCTACTGTATTGATAAAATTACCTGTAACTTATTGCCACACCTGTACCGTGCCTCAAAACAACATAAATTTTAAGCCTGCCTAACTAAATAAAAAATCGTCATACCTGCTCGCTACTGAGGGCGTGTCCCTTGTCGGGTCGGGGCTCATAAACGAGTGTTGGGGCGTGCTGTTGTAATTCTGACCCGACAGGCCGGGCACTTGGGTTACAAGAACGGGCCTAACGTATCCGTTTATTGGCTGTTGTTGATCTAAAAGAAAATAAAAGGTGATATAAAATTATCCTTGAAAATTTAGGGGTATCCCCTTCGTTAAATATAGGATTTTTTTTCAAAAATGGGATAAAAAGTTTCCGGCCCACCCATAGAGAGCGCGAGTTGTTGTCTTATGACATCATACAGTGTATCCCAGGATAGGTATTATAAGAGGACAAATGAACAAAACAATTTTTCAATTTTAAAACAAAATTTTGGGAAAACTGGTTGCATGGTCCAAAACTGATAAATACAAAATTTTACTTCGATTGGTAATATACAGGGCGAGTTATAACTAAAAAGATGAAAAATGCCCAGGAGTTAACTAATTTTATTTTTAAAAATAGAACAATTGTATAAGTAAATGTTGCAGGGAATTGAATTTTATGTTAAAATTAAAAGTTAGAGCATGAGAGTAAAAAAATGTAATTGTCAATTTTTTTACATTATGCATTAAAACTTAAATAATGGGCAAGAGCAGGCAAAATTAAAAAAATAACAATAATCATTTTAAAAATAGATGTTTTTTTTTATTTGCTGCCTTAAGTCGAATATTTTTAAAACTGTTAATGCATAATGTAAAAACTGGCAAAAGTAACAGAACTAACCAGAACCAATTGGTTCACCTAAAAAATTGAACCAGTTCGGTGCCAGTTTATTTTTGCAAGAGCAAGAGCGAACCGAGAAATGCACATTGTCACCAAGCTTGTTCAGTTCCCCTCTGCGGCACCGCCAATAACAACGGTTCCAAAAAGCTCGAATTCCCGGGTGTAATACCAGAACCGTGATCGTTATCGATATCAGTTTTGGACCATGCGACCATTTTTTTCAAAAGTACGTTTAAAAATTCCAAAGTTTTTGGTCCATTTGGCCTCTTGTAACACCTATCCTGGGACACACTGTACATATAGGGTGATTCCATATGTCATTTTATAAGAAAAAATAGTTCTTATAGCCAGATTTGCTTCATTTTTGAGGTACAGGTCGTTAAAGTTAAAAAAAACGTAGGTATTGTTAAAGCTGTTTAAAGTTATGTGCTTATTAGGCCCTAACTAAATTGAAATTATTGGTTATAGTGGCGTCTTTTTTTTTTGTAATTCTTTGATTTTTTGTTTATTTTTTCGATTAAGCAACTAAAAAGGCAATTTTTTAGACTATTGTAGTTTATTCCTATCTAACTTTGGTTTTAAGAAAAAACTTGCAGCCACTCTAACTCTAAAAAGTGTCCACAGACAACATAAAACAAACAAAAAATAAACAGACCTTACAGTAAACGACCACTTAATGATAAAATACACTATTCACTTTAAGGCCAAACTTGTATTTTTTAAGTTGCCTATAGATTCTTTTAAGAATAGGTTTTGAAGTTTCTACAAATTTTTTGAAGGCCACAATCACAAAATACAGAGTTATTAAATTTATAAGTTAAAAAAATGTGTAAAATCGACTATTATCAAAAATAAAATTGAATAACCTATTATCAGTTAATTAGGTCCAAGAACAATACTTAAAACTTTTTTAATGTAGCTTTATTTATCGTGTTATTACAATAAACCCTTCAAGTTTAGTAGTTTTTAACGAATATTTTTCTCTTTTCCTACTTGGATGGAAAACTTTTTCCCGCCCTCGTAAATGAATGGGATAAAATATAACTTAACCCACCTTGATATGGTGTGTAGTATTTTTGAAAGAAGAGCTCTTTGGCTGTATCTGGGTACAGACTAACTAGATGATTTAGATCTGCAATTCTGTCAGCTAGAGATCTAACTGTGAAGTCCTTTGCTGTAAATGGTTGTAAACTAAAGACCTCTTGAGTATCTGAAAAAAAAAAAACAAATATTAGAATTTTCTTTTCGTCTTTTTTCAATCTATAGATTGGTCATTTTAATTTGATAGTGACTTGAGCCAAAGCAAGATACTAAAATATGCCTCAGTCGTTATTAATTATGACAGTGAGCTAGTAATGCTATTGGAAAATTTGTCAAAATCTAAAGACAAAGGTTTTACTACCTTCAAAAAAAGAGAGCTTTTAAGAGGATGCCGTAGCACGTTAAATTAGCTAAAACGCGATTCGCTGCCGTTTTTAAATATTTGTTTTGAGAAAAGTTGTACATAGAAAAGTTTCTTAAAATGATCCAAAGATTATCGGAAAGTTAATTGATTTTTGGTAATGGTAATAATTAACACATTAAATTTCCCAAAATTACAAAACCGTAAAAATAACCAACTTTCCGATAATCTTTGGATCATTTTAAGAAACTTTTCAATATACAACTTTTTTCTCAAACAAATATTTAAAAAACGGCAGCGAATCGCGTTTTAGCTCATTTAACGTGCTACGGCATCCCCTTAAGAAAGTTAGCTTATGTGTTAATGGCTGATAATGTCATTCTCGAAATACGTTGTAGTTTTTTATAGTGAATTCAAAACAATTTCCAATGCACGTTATACCCCTGAGTGACGTAAAATGGCGACATGGTTGCCAGGTTGTGATAATAATACAAAAGTATTAGGTTGTTATGTTTTTATGATCAAAATGACAGAAAAATTAATAATATTGTTCCAAAACACCTCGTATACAAACACGTGTCTTCGTTTTTATAGGGTCCGCGCGTTTAGTAAAGCATTTTAAAGATTTGATTTAAAAAATATATAACATTTTAAATACGGGATGACGGAATAAGAGGAGATTTTGCGCAGAAAATGATGATGTCGGTCGCCTCTTTACTAAACGCGCGGACCCTACCTTTTATTAACAATGAAACGTAACTATGGTTACAACTATGACAAAATGTTTAGTTGTCAATGTCTCGAAGTGAACACTACAAAAGTCGAAACTATAATACTACTCCCAGGTCTTCCATCGCCGTGTTAAATGAAAAAATCTAGAAAATGTTTCCTAGTACAGGATGAAATAAAAGTGTTGAGTGTATAACTCGAGTGTTTTTAGAATCCTGTGATGTGATGTGTGATGAAAAAACTTGAATAAACTAAGGTAAATTATTCAAATTAAATAGGCGTAATTTTATAAAATTCTTTATACCTAACACTTATTTTTAAAGTCCATAACAATATTAATACACGAAAAGACAACAACAAAGTGACAGAACATTTGAGTAGAAAGTCGAAGAAAGTAAGGCAACGTCGCAAGATAAGAAGCAATTCGACCAACCTGACGATAATAAAATTTGAATTAAATTTTTTTTTCGGTGTTCATCAAAGTAAATTTTTTCTGTTATTGAATGTGTTAAATAACGACGTTAATATGTGTTTAGTATACTAATTAAAAGGCCAAATTTTAATAGTCTCCGCAGTAATTTTAATTACTGTTAATTTTATGTAATTAAACGTCAGGTACAGCTGATTGATGACTTGCATCGGAACTTGTTTTGAATTCACTATATAGGTGAACGTGAAAAAGAGAGAACATAAAATAGTTGTCACTTGTAATATTATGTAAAGAACTATATAAAATAAGCTCTATTATGACAGAGTGTCTACTGAATTACCTGAAACCCACGCAATGGTAATTCCTCCAAGTTCACTATCTGAAAATCTCAACAGAAAAGTTCCAGCCGGACATGTCGACAACATTTCCTCGGCCTGCTTCTTTTTACAAAGCCCATGATGGCCCTAAAATTAATAAAACAATCTGCTATTATCAGAAGAAACCAAAGACATACAAGAATAAAGAAACTTTATAACAATATAAACCAGTTAGTATCATTGCCTTCCTGATATAAATGGTAAAGATGGGTCCAAATTTAATTCATTCTGAAAGCGATGCCGCCAAGTACACAAAAAATGATAAAGTAAACAAACCTTTTGTGAACAAGGCTTTATTGCAGCAAAAATATTTAACCCGACGAGTTTCTAGTACTACGCCACCACCTGCCACCGGTTTTATAGTAGGCAGAGGTGAAATAAGAGAATGTTTTGTAAGTAGGTGATACGTGTTTTAGCAATGTATTTTTATTATTTATCAAAAAATATGTAATCAGGCTCTGTCCGAGGCTATATGCATTCGAAAAGGTTTGTTTACTTTATCATTTTTTGTGTACTTGGCGGCATCGCTTTCAGAATGAATTAAATATGGGCCCATCTATAACAGTGTACTGATCATATAACTTCTTGAGAGACAAAATCAAAATGTTGTTTGTCATATAGATGTACAAAGTACCAATGTTATAAAATGTATTTTTTATAGATTAATACCTTCTATGTACTCTCCGAAAGGTTTATTTTACTTTATCCATTTTTTGCTGCACTTGGCATCGCTTTCAGAATGAATTAAATATGGGCCCATCTATAACAGTGCACTGATCATATAACTTCTTTAGAGACAAAATCAAAATGTTGTTTGTCATATAGATATACAAAGTACCAATGTTATAAAATGTATTTTTTTAGATTAATACCCTTCTATGTACTCTCCGAAAAGGTTTGTTTACTTTATCATTTTTGTGTACTTGGCGGCATCTTTCAGAATGAATTAAATATGGGCCCATCTATAACAATTTTACTGATCATATAACTACGAGACAAAATCAAAATGTTGTTTTGTCATATAGATATACAAAGTACCAATGTTATAAAATGTATTTTTTAGATTAATACCCTTCTATGTACTCTTAGGAATAGAATTTTTCGGCAAACCAGATACCTTAACAATATGAAATTTAAACTATAAAACAAGGCGACATTACGCCATAATTACGCTGCAATTCCCGAATACTGAATTTCAGTGAATTTGTTTTTGTGACATTTTGCGAAAGTGGTTCATATACCACAAGGGCATAGCATCCCCCCACAACCTAAGCATTCTTAATTCTATTCAAAGAAAGGCTATTCGTCTCATTAATGATCCTTCACTTACAGAAAGGCTTCCCTCTCTTGCCCATCGTCGGGCTGTGGGGGTTATCGCATTTTTATAGGTACTTTATAGCTTCTGCTCTGAAGAATTGTCCAGTATAGTTCCTCCACTCACGGTTCAACAGAGAAATTCGTGTTTCCCTTTCATCCCTATACGGTCCAACTGGTTAGGCCAGAACTTCCCCACTTTGTTCGTTCTTTTATCCTTGAGTTTCTAGATTGTGGAACCTGCGCCCATGAGTCTTTCCTTTCCCCCAAATCTTCAAAATTTAAGTCCCGTGTCAACAAACTTCCTCTTACCTCGCTAGAGACACCCACGGTACGTTAGTATTTAGACTTTTAGCCTTCGTGGTTTGTCAAAGACAAAAAAAAATACAGAAACAGGATCGGTCTCTACTTAATTTAAGAAACAAATTCCTTGTTTAAAAAATATATTTTCTACTAGTATATAAGTGCAAATGTCCATAAACTTTACAAAGGTTGGCTCATCTGTATTCAATATGCATTTAAAAATAAATAAAACAAGAGCCACAACCTTACCATCAATCCAAGGCCCCCTTAAATGCCCTGGTCAAACTTCATAGCCATGAAGAACCACTCCCCAAAATGTAAGAATTTCGTTCGCTGAGCGGTTTCTTTGCAGGAACTGCGCCCAACTGAGCATCAATTGTTCGACTCATTGAAATTGCCTCTAAAAGCTTTTCCGCCAAAAACGCAGGTTATCCTCGGTCAAACCATAATGGTTGCATATTTGAACTTTTTTGAAAGGAGTTTCTTCATTTTACTCCATGGTACCTATAAAATAATTAAGTATTAGCGTTGTGCTCTATTCTGTCTGCTCCCGCTTTAACATAGAAGCCAGTTTTTTAAACAACAAGAAAAACAAGTGGTAACTGATTCTTTTGGCAGACAAATAGTGGAACAGAGACGCATATAGTTTTCCAGACTATTATATTTTTGTAGATCAATCACCTGTATAAAATGCCTCTCTATGAAATATGCTAACTTTCATGACTTAAAAAAGCGAAGTACTTGAACATCCCCTTACTTTCCAGACTTGGTTACCTCAAACTATTGCATGGTTTCTCAAAGAAAAAATATATAAATAAATAATAAAGGTTTAGATTTAGTCAACGAGTTTTATTCTTTCAAGGATTTGTAGTATAATTGAGACGAGGGTGGGAAACTGGGTTGCCACCTTTCTATTTTATATTACGAATCTATTTAAACCAAGCTGCTCTGGTAGGCTCATTATGAAAAGCTCCTAAGGCCCTCAGTTAAGTCCAGAGACGGGTTCAAACCCAGTTCTGCTAAACTTGAGGTTAAGCCTTCGAACTTTCCTTAAAAGCTCAATATTGCTGTCAGTGTCAAAATTGAAAGAAATTTCAAGGCTGACCTCAGTTCAGTAGAATGGAGTTTGAACCTGCTTTGTGCAACTGGGCCTTAATCTAATGAAATTATATTCGTGCCTTCACTGCCAGTCCTCTTTTGTGTTGTTGATTCATTTGGACTACTAAAGAAATTTCAGTAATTGAAGTTTGGCAGTTAATATTTGGTGAAAATTTTTAGTGAATAGTAACTAAAAAGTGCAATGATTAGTAATATGACGCCACTAATTGAGTAGGTTAAATGCACTGGGTTTTTTGTTAATAGCCGATTTTTGAATCACCCTATATAAGCTTTTTATATAAAAATGGCTCAGGAATACGCCCTTAAATCTTTCATACCGCAACTAGAAACTTACCCCGTATATAAAAAAGCGAATAATAATTACCTTATCTGGCACTTGGAAGGGGCATCTCCTGGTTCACTGAACGCGTTATCCCAAGTCACTGTAGCCCCAAGCGTGTGGCTCCTGGTTGCCGTGAACTATCACAACCACGGGCAAACTAAGAGTCCATACCTGAAATTAAAAAAATATATGTGGTTAAATTAAAACTGTTCTAGTATACAATGATGTCCAGTGACTGGCTTAGCGTGCAAGCGTTAAGTCGTTGAGCGCACAACGGACGTGAGGTGGGTTTGAATCCTGTAGGGCCAAATACTTCTTTATAAGTTGGTCTGCAATTTGAGTGGTTAGCTCAACGCAGACGGACAAAGTGCAAAATGAATCGACGCTGAAGGCCGCAAAGGACCGGGGCGACGGGACACACTTTGCCGTGTCTACCTGCGCAACCGTAGACGTACGGACCCCACTCAGTTGGTAGGGCAGTAATTGCCCCTGGAGGGCGAGGTCTTAAGTTGTCGCTCATACGACCGGCCAGTTTCCGGAACCCACGGTTGGCCTGTCGGTCCCGTCTGGCTGACATCACCCAAGACGTAAAAAAGCCAGGCAGCTTCCAGTGCATGGGTTATCCGGCGCTATTCTAATCTAATCTAATTATACAATGAACATGGAAAAAATGTGAAGATATAACCTATATTTTTTATTGATTAGACTATTACAGTGTATCATTTACAGTGTTGAATTTCTATACTTATACAGGGTGTTTTACAACTTATCCGTACAAACTTCAAGGGCCTATTCTACGATAAAAAAATATGAAAAAAAAAAAACTTAAATCTCTCATGGACAACACTGATAAATGTTTTTCTTGTATACCATAACAATGTCTTTTGGTGCATAGGAGAGCGTCCCCTAATTTTTTTCAAAATATATCTAAATTGATATAAAAGTTATTATAAAAACGATATTTTTAAAAGTCGTTTTGACACCTTCGTAGTTCCAAAAACCAAGACGTTTAGGACAATTGTTCGTATGAAGTTTTTTCATATTTTTATTGTAAAATTAGCTCTTAAAGTTTGTCGGATAAATTGCGAAACACCCTGTATAGAAAACAATTGGTATTTTTACCTGGAACATCAGTTCTCCACCGCCAACACTGAACTGAGACTGGAAAAATAAAGAAAATTTCTCATCCATGACGCTTTCCGTGCCCTTTTTTCTCTGCTCGTTTGATTTTTTCAGTTGCATATTTCTAAAGCTCACTGAGAGCTGCCTCGTCGTTTGCTGATATTCCATTGTACCTAAAATAAAAATAAAGTGAAATGCAAATTATAAAGAGTCCTTTTTTCTTTAATTAGAAGTGGTACCAACCACTATAAATAAATTTAACTAGGTGACATATTAGAACATTAATAATATAATAATATATAATAATAATATCACTTTAAATAATTAAATTATTAATAATCCTTCATTTACTAAATTTCTTGGTATTTATGTAAATAAAAACCTTAGTTTTTCAGAACATATTGAAAATGTATGTAAAAAAATTATCTCAGGTGGTTATGCTCTTAGAATTCTTTCTACTGAACTTGATTTTCCACTACTGAAAACTAGTTATTTAGCATTAATTGAATCAATATTAAGATATGGTATTTGTTTCTTGGAAAACTCTAGTTAAAATCTGTTAAGCTCAGTTTTTATTTTGCAAAAAGAGCTATAAGAACTCTTTGCAAAATTAAATCTAGGGAATCTTGCAAACTTTTATTTAATAAACATAAGATATTGACACTGACATCTATTTTTATATTGGAAACTGTTTGTTTAATATATAAAAAATATTGGTGTAATTATAATGAAAACTATTTATATAATTTTAGAAATAACTCCTGCATTGATCTACTTATACCACATTCAAATATGATTAAAAATCTATAATTTATGAATGAAAAGATATATAATCATTTACCAAATTCTATAAAAAATATTAAAAACATAAAGAAATTTAAATATATGTTAAAACAAATTTACTCAAAGAGCGTATTACAATTTAAATGAATTTTCCGAGGATACATTTCCATAAAAGGTATTTCTTTTACTATTATATTTGTGTGTGTATCTGTGTTGTATATATGTATATATAATTTATTGTTTTGCTTTGTCTACAAAGATATCTAAATATTTTTCATGAGAATAAAGCTTATTATTATTATTTACTATAGGAGGTAGCAACATTGTCGAAGAAGAATTTTAGGACAGCTGATTTTTTGATATGTTGTTCTCCTTTCTCTTCTAGATAGACCCTGGGTTGTCTGGCTGGTGGTAGTGGTTTGCGTTTATTAGTTCGCATCCTACCTGTACATAAAATTTTTTGTCTTTAGATAGGTTTACCAAACATATTTTTTTTATTACCAGATACTTTTATCATTGCTAATTATACAGTCGTCCCTCTTCTAACTTCTGAAACGTAGTATATTTTGATGAAACTTGGAACGATAATATATGACCAAAGTCTGCATTTTTTGACATATCACTGACAGTTCTAAATGTCAAGTTCAGAGCTGTGGGCCAACGCAACCACTACCGCTAGCCAGACAACCGAGGATCAAGCGGAAAAAGGAGGAGAACAACATATCAAAAAATTAGCCAACCTAAAATTCTTGTTTTCCCGACGTTGCTACCTCCCGGACGAAATAAAAAAATTGTTGCTTTAACGCACTAGTGTTGTTAATGACTTAGAAATGTAACATATAACTTTATTTACAGCACAAATGTGACTAAAGGATTTTACACAATGAAATGATATTTGGAACACGACACACTACGCAAAGTCATGTATGGTGGTACCTACCTGTATTATTTAGGATTTCTCCAGAACTGTCGCCACCCTTGATGAGCTTGTCATTTTTAAGTAATAAATTTGCCTGCGATTCAGAGATAATCGTCACTTTAACTTGAGGAGGTGACATGTGAACATTTAATTTTCCACCGACGAGTAATCGGATAGTAGCTGTGAATCTATAAACAAGAAAAATATATACAGGGTGCGTTTTTAAAAACTTACAATGGCTATATTTTCTAAACCAGGGAAAATATCAAAAATAAAAAATACCGTTTCTATAAAACCCAGGGCGAATATTGTTAGACTTTCAAAAATATGTTTAGGTTAGAGAATTTTAGAGAGTTAGGATCATTTAATTTAGTTTGTTAATTTATTTAAATAATTTACCTTAATTCTTCCAAGTTCTTTCATCACTTTCGAAGGTTTCCGAAAACGCCCGAATTATCCATTAAGAACTTTTATATGCCCCCCCAGTACTATGAAAATTTTCACCATACTATAAAACGGCAAGTAAGTCGAAACCTCCGATCAGTTAGTATAGATCCGACTTTTGTACTGTAAACTTCTTGACATTGACAAGTGAAGATTTTGTCGTTGTTACCATAGTTACGTTCCATTGTTAATAAAGGTATAAAAACGAAGACACGTGTTTTTATATGAGGTGTTTTAGACAATATAAATGACGTATTTAGCAAAACTCCTCCTATCAACCCCCTTAAGCTGCACCTCAGTCACTCAAAAATCTTAAATATTAACACCCCTTATGTGGTGCCTCTCTGGAAAGCTGATAAAAAATGCTTTTGTTGCGACATAAAAAAGTTGGGGTAAAATCAAATACTACCCTTAAATTCTAGATAAATCATATTTTATTATTCATAAAAAATACTAGAAAATGTCCAATTAAAATAATATAAAATTAATTAAAAATTAATAATTATAAATAAAATAATACTCCCTAAAGAGCTAAAGAATTTTGTTAGTTCTGTTTCTGGATTTTCTTGAGAAAAAGTTAAAGCAACTGGTCTTGGTTGTTGGGCACTTCTGCAATAGAGGTAACCAGAACTTTTTTTGAGGGCAGGGTTAGCTCTATTGAAAACTAAAATTAAGCGACTTGGCAACGTTGCAGTTGCAAATTTAGAACATAATGACATTTCATAATCAAGTTTTGCTTTCTGTTGTTGCAGTTAATATTCTATTTTTTTAAAGAATTTTTATGATTTATGGGATGAATGTAATAAAAAATACAGAAAATAGTTAGTCCACAACTAGTGTTAAGCGTTTAAGTGGTTGCCATCATGGAGTTTTAGCGTATTACTGTGTAGTTTATCACAGTCTAAATAATGAAGAACTTCCGCTTTATGGCTATATATAAAGCTTCTCAAAACACTTACTATTATCCTGCTTTGTGTTATTTAGGTTGTCAGACAATGATGCCTAATATTAATCGTAAAATTTAATAACTAATCAGGTAATTTATGTAAATATTCTTTGCCAATTTTATCAGCTCTTTGACCGAATTACAACACTGTGCTCCTAATTTGAATTCCCAATAGAAAATATTATTTACAACTTTTTATGACCAACGAAAAGAACTTTTCATAAGCTTTCCTGAGAGGTGCCACATAAGGGGTGTTGCCATTTAGGATTTTTAGGTGACTGGAGGTGCAGCTTAAGGGGTTGACAGAGGAGTTTTGCTAAATACGTCATTTATATTTCCCACAGGTTTTATAGAAACGGATTTTTATTTTTTGATATTTGCCACGGTTTAAGATATTATAGCCATTGAGTTTTAGAAAACGCACCCTGTATGGGTGTTCACTTACTTTCAGTTAAGTCCATTATCAAATAAAGTAAAGTAAATCTTAAAATGTTTTATTAATAAGAGTGAACCCTTCTTAGCAGAAAATTAGGTTGACAGTTGTATGATTTTTTAATTAAATAATAAACAGTGTTGCCAGTTTGGTAAAGATTCCGAAAACATAGATATAGAGAGAAATAGTAGGATCACCTACACACACAAAAAAGCCTACTGATATTTGATAAAAAATGTAAAGATTTTTGGTTTACTTTAATTTATTCATACAAACCTTGTGTTAGTTTTCATTACTTAGGGCGGTTGCTTCTCAATAATAAAAGTAGATGTTACAAGTGAAGAAAGCAACTGTGTGATTTCGGCTAATATTTGCGGCAAAACATCCACAACTCCTGGAGGATCTAGAGCTAGTTTTTGCTTTAACCTCTCTACTTCCTTTATCTGTTGTCTGTTGTGCCAGATTATTTCGGCTAAACTCTCACACCTAAATATGGAAAGAATGAATGTACAGGGTTTTTATTTATATTTTGCCACCCACTTTTAACTATAACCAAGAAGGATAGAAAAAACGTCCTGTATAAAAGTTTTATACTTTTTATCTATTATCTTTTGAGCATAAACAAAGAAACAAATAAACATCAAAAAGTTTAAAAAAATGAATAGGTAAACTTTTTTAATGGAACACGTTGTATTATATCATGTCTTTTAAAAAGCTTTACAGAAATACCACATTTAATATATCTATCTTTAATAGTTTTCCGTAAATATCGCCATTTAAACCTGGGTATAATTTTTATTAGATCTACAGTCTTACCTTAAGCTTTCACTACACAGCGAGCGACGCGCTTGGACGGGACAGCAGCGGGACGTTGACTCGTTTTAATACGTCTGAGTCTTTGCCTCAGACGTCGCCGTCCCGCCCGGCATGTCACAGACGTGTTTTCATATGACATTGACGCGCTGATGTCCCGCTGCTGTCTGGTCGCTCGCTGTGTGGCGGAGGCTTTAGTGCCGTAGGTAGGTATAATAGAAACTATTTTTCAGATTCATGTTGTCATATTTAGAAAACTGTTAAAGAAAGATATATTAAATGTAGCATAGGGTCAAGTGGGGTAAAAATTAGACATTTGATTCTTTGGTAAAACATAAGACACCTCTAACAATTAAAAAATAAATTAAATTTTCTCAATTTTAATCATAAATCATTTTGTTAGGTCGTTGACGAATACACCTATATAAAATATTCGAACACACGTATTAATATAATATTGTTATAATTAGTTATATTTGGAGATGGAAAAAAACTTTTAAATTCGCCTTCCTAACTTTTGCCGCAGATCTTTAACCAGTTGAGATCCTCACTCTGCTAAAATCGCGTGGTAACTGACAGCTCTTGGAATTAGTATTTTTCAAGATGAGTATGAGATTAGAGGTAAAACAGTCTTGGGGTAAATTTGAGACGCATCTAGGGTTAAAAATAAAACATCTATTGGAGTAAAAATAGTACACCATAATAGATGACCTGAAAAACCGCAAATTTAGGTATTTAAGGCGAAATGTCATATAACTAGCGAGTTATATCGGTATGTTCACAAAAAAATCTACATGACCGGGAAGAAAAACAGTGCTGTTTGTTGAGGTAGAAATCAATTTAGATAGGTATTATGGCAAAATGGGGATATGCACTAACAAAAACTAAGGTCCAACCAAGGTTAGTTTATATTTATACTGGGAGTACGTTGCGACACATTCTCAACTTTTAGGCGGTTCGACGTCGGGGACGCAAGGAAGGGCACCCCACGGAGAAAAGTTGGCAAGACTGGGCAAAATCAAAGCCGATGATCAATCCAGGGTCGTCTAGAATTTGCGCATATTATTTTGCATTGTTTTGAAAGTGATATTTGTTGAAAAATATAAGAATTTGCCACTTAATAATAATTAAAAACTGTTGTGTAAACGGTTGTTCTACTAATACAATAAACTGTATATCTCCGGCACTGAACAACATGGCCGAAAATTGGTAGATGTGACGTCATTACACGTCAAAGCAATATGGCCGCATGTCGCGACCCTATATAGACCGACTTTGGGTCCAACAAGTAGTTCACTAATTAACTAACTAACTTATGTTATTTAAAATTATTTAGAAACAATTTAAGTCGGATAAAATGAAACAACTGGAAAAGTGTCGAAGATCTGCCACAAGTGATCCATTTATATATTTATTCCTTTTGTAATAGACTGGGAAAGGGTTACATGGATATAAATTTAAAAGACAAGACTGCTCATGTTTATAATGTGTGGATGAAACAAGACTCTCGTTAAATTTTTTTAAATAAAAAAAAACAGAAGTGACGTTTTATGTTTTCACAATCGGTTTACATTTACATTCTTCTGGCATCGGTCAACTGCGACTAATCTTGGAATATTCCAGGATTATGTGGTGAATAGGGTGCAGAATGGGTCACAGGTTGATGTTATTTACACGGACCTTGCAAAGGCTTTCGATAGAGTGTCTCATACATTACTTATTCAGAAGCTCTCATCACTAGGAATAACAGGACCATATATTAGATGGATTGAATCGTATCTCACCGGTCGCAAGCAATGTGTGAAAATTGATAGTGTAGTGTCGCGAGAAATAAATGTTACTTCTGGAGTGCCCCAGGGCTCTCACTTGGGTCCCGTTTTGTTCCTTATTTTTATTAATAGTGTTACATCGGTTTTTAAAAAATGTGAATGCTTATTATACGCCGACGACCTCAAATTATTTTATTCTGTAAATTCCATAGAGGACTTTTTGAATATTCAAAAGGACTAGTCGATTGGTGTGCTTTGAATTGTTTAGAACTAAATGTGACTAAATGTAAAGTGATGCGTTTTTATAAATGTAAGAGTCCTCTAATATATCAATATTCGATTGATGGTGTTGCATTTGATACTGTAACTAGTTTTAATGATCTGAGAGTAATTTTTAGTAGCGATTTGTCTTTTAATAAACATATAGATGCCACAGTTTTAAAAGCAACAAGAATGTTAGGTTTTCTACGCCGTACCTGTTCAAACATCTGTGATATTAAAGCAATTAAGTCATTATATACTAGTCTTGTTCGTAGTGTCTTAGAATATAATAGTATTATATGGTGTCCAGTTTATAACTGTCATGTGCAACGTTTAGAGCGAGTACAAAATAAATTTGCAAAATTTTTATTATTTAAGCTACGATTTCCATATAGGGATTTACCATATTTGACACGTATACAGTTAGCAGGTGTGGAAAGCCTTGAACATCATAGGAAAAATGCACTGGCACTGTTCTTGTTTAAGTTGGTTAATGGTCAGATTGACTGTGATAAGTTATTATCTTTGATACCTTTTCGTATACCCCAAAGACAAACAAGATCCAGACAGCTATTTCCCAATGTATTTAATCGAACAAATTATGGATTTCAAAGATTTTCACACCGACTTATAAAAAATTACAACGAGCATTTTGAATCTGTAGATATTTTTAGGCATAGTTTTGAGAGTTTTAAAACCATAGTTAGAAATAGAAATTACAGTTAGTTATAATTAATGATAATTAGTATAGTCACAAAAGAACTGTAACTAGTTTTATGTTTTTTTTTTTGTTGTACTATTTGGAGTTTTACTCTGTAAGTATTGATTTGAATAAATAAAAAATAAATAAATAAATAGACTCAATATGATTTTAATTAAGCGGTAAAATCTAGGTGTCTAATTTTTACCTTGAGTGTTTCATTTTTATACTTTTTTCTGGGTAAAAATAAGACAGTGTTTTACAAATAATAAATTTTAAAAGCAATATTGCATAATTTAAACCTCTACCATGATAGTAAAATACCTCTAACATGTTCTAACATCTTAATGAAAAGGTTTAGTCAAGTTTTAACATATTTTTTTTTAAGTTTTAAAAATTATCTCATTTTTACCCCACTTGACTATATTTGTAAAACTTTTTATGTAAGGGTGACAAAATATACAGGGTGTTCATTTTAAAAAGTTTGAGTTTTTAATGTTGATTTGTTTATTTTTTTATGGTCAAAAGATCAGTGCCGTATTATCCATTAGGCTGACTAGGCTACAGCCTAGGGCACCATGTAGACGCGAGAACTTTTATTTTTGGACTGAAATGGAGGTGAGGACCTTTTTTTTTTTTTGCTCTTAAAAAATTTTTTAGTAGGAAAATAGGCGCTCTGGGAATTGTAGCCTAGGGCGCCTCATACCCTTAATACGGCCCTGCAAAAGATAATAGATGAAAACGCATAAAACTTTTATACGGGACGTTTTTTTCTATGCTTCTTGCTTATAGTTAAAAGTGGGTGGCAAAATATAAATGAAAACCCTGTACAACTGCACATATCTGCCTTACAGACTCAATATATTCAAGTCTCCCAATAACACCCTGTATAATAATTGCTTACCAATCTTGAATTTGATCCAAATTACTCGTGAACGGAGCACCGTTTCCCGCCAACTGTTGGTCGCGTTTCCATCGTATAAGTTCGTCGTCGATTATCTGACTTTGTAGCTGAGCCAATAGCTGATATGTCTGTTTGAATTTTTCGGTAATTTTTATTCGGAGTTCCATAAGCGCTGCAACCTGAAGAAAAATATACCATGACGATTTGAGATTTATAAGATGTAAATAATATTTAAGAATATTCAAATAGAATATTCCTACATGAATATTGTTAAAAATTAAAAATATATATATATTTGTTTTTCACTGCTAACGTGAGAAATTCCTATTATTTACTCTATTCCCCCAACGAAAATTAATATTTCTCACCCTTCGTAAATAATGATAATAAAAAAAACCTAGGTTAATAATGACAACAATTCTAGTATATTATATACGTAGGGCGAGAAGTGAGTTATTATTTACCGAGCGTAGCGCCGAGGGATATAATGTGCGAGGTAAACAATTCTATAATTTTAAAGATATTGACAGAAACTTTTATTAACTTAATTATCAACTAGAAGTAGGACATTAATGTTAGCAGTAAACAAAAATTCTATACAGGGTGTTTCCTTATTTCGGTAAGAAAATTCCAAGGCATATTCCCAAGCTATTTTTTGAAAAAAATAAATAAAAAGTTAATATAAACATAGGTCCTCAAAATTTTCGTTCTCAACACTCTTTTTAAGTAAAACTTGTTAGACTATAAAAAAGCGTTATTTTATTAAGTATTTGTTGTTGTTGTTACATAATTGCTAATTAAAAATTATAACACTTAATTTTTAAGAGAAAGAATTCCTTAATGTTTCTTGTATGGTCCAGAATTATCAGTATTTTTAAGAATTATCAGTACTTTTAAGTGTTTTATACGGAAAAGACATAAAAGTTGCAAAAAGTCAGTGGCGTACATTTTTTTGCCAATCATATTAGGTAAGATGCGTCCCACGCCGCAACTGGTGTCACTAATTAAAATTAGTTTAGGGCTAAATTAACTTCCTATTTTAACAAATACCATAGAAAATTTTTATTAAAATCGGATAAGGCATATTTAAGATAATAATAAAAACCTGATATTCCTTTTAAAGTTTAACACCATGTATCTTAGAAACAAAGCATTTCCAGACCTACGTTTATATAAAGTTTTTTTATAAAATTGGCTCAGGAATACGCTCTTAAACCAAAACACCCTGTATATACTAGGGCTGGCAACCGAAACCGGTTTTCGGTTAACCGCGGTTTTGGCCAAAATCGAAAACCGGTTTCGAATACCGGTTAACCGGTATTTGAAAACCGGTTTTCAAATACGGGTTAACCGGTCTTCAAATACGGGTTAACCGGTTTTGAAAAACCGGTTTTCGAATATCTGTTAACCGGTTTTAAAAAAGCGTCTTCAAATACCGGTTTTTGGATAATCGGTTTTCGAATACCGGTTTTGGATAATCGGACCAAAATCGAAAAGCGGTTCTTCAAATATTAATTAATAGGTTTTTGGTTGATTGCGGTTTATATCTAAAAAAGAAAAAACGTTAATTTTGTAAAATCGGATATTGGTTGACAGATTTACAGGGTGGTTCATTTAACCTTAGACAGGCAAATAACCAGAAAACGGCGCATTTTAGAAGAAATTGTTTCAAATAAAGGGGCAAATTTATTGGTATTATATTTTGAGAACCGTTTTCGGTTTTAAAGACCGTTTTCGGTTTTAAAAACCGATTACAGTGTATCGGTTTTGAAAACCGTTTTCGGTTTTTCGGTTTTAAAAACCGGTTTTTAATACCGGTTTTTAAATATTCGGTTAACCGGTTTTAACCAAAACCGGTTAACCGGTTTTATTTTTTTCCGGTTTTTGCCAGCCCTAGTATATACCTCGGGTGAGAAAGCTATTATTTACCTCGCACATTATATCCCTCGGCGCTACGCGCCTCAGAATATTAAAAAAACTCGGTAAATAATAGCTTACTTCTCACCCTTGGTATATATATATAATATACTATTCTTACCCTTCTATTTAAATCAACTTCCAACATTTCCTTGCGTTTTATGTAAGGCTGCAGAGCTTGCTGTTCTTGCGGCGCGGCAGCCTGGTTGTTCATTTGCTGAAGATGCGCTTAAAACATAAATAAAAAATAAAATACATTGATATAAACAAATAAAAACGCCTCCAACTTACCATTTACTTTTGTACATTCATGGTATTGCAACGCAAATGCTTCTTGTTCCTGTTCCAATTTTCGTGTGTCTTCTGACGTAGCCTTAAAAAAACATTTGTTTTTACTGATATAGAACGTCACGTGTGAAAAGTTATACTTTCTTACACGCGACTGCAAGGTGAACAGTTAAATGGGGAAATACCCCAAACAGCACAAACTTTCCATTGGGCAATCCCCCATATTAGTAAAGCACGGGTCTCGCGATGTTTTATGTCCGCTCTACAGCTTAACCATGTTTGGTAGTGTAGCGCCCAGCTCTGCAGCTAGCTCAAGAAATAGTGTGGACGCATGCTTTACTTATATTGGGGATTGCTCAATAGAAAGTTTGTGCTGTTTAGTAAGGATATACAAGTCCTTCTTCCTTTATCCTTTAAATGGGACAAGATATCGAGCTTTGGTCAAATTTGTGTTAAAAGGTGTCATTTAAGCTACTTTTTGACAAAAAATTATTTCGGTCAGATGGCGTAGTGCCAAGGGAGCACTAGCAACTTCTTTTTCAAATGGAAAGGGAGGTCATGTAGCACCACGTTTTAAAGGCCCTTTGATTCTCCACTCAACGCCACTTTTTCAAAAATCGGCCTAGCCGTTCAAGACTTACAAGCCAATGCTATAAAATCAGTACTATTTGTATGGTATTTAAGCTAACAGTTTTTAAGTCTGGAACGGCTGGTCTGATTTTTAAAATAAAAGTAGTGTTAAGTAGAGAATGAAAGAGGTGTACCATGATTCCTTTCTTCATTTGAAAAAAGTTGCTAGTGCCCCTTGGCACTAGGCTACTCGCCGAAATTATTTTATTGCCAAAAGGTAGCTTCAAGCATCCTTTTAACTAAATTTTACCCAATCTCGATATCTTGTCCCGTTCAAAAGATAAGAGGGGGACTTTAAATATCCTAACTAAATACTTTCTACAAGAGTAAGGATCAACTTCTTTTTTCTACAAGCATATGAATTTTTATGTAACAATTTTATTTATTTAATTTATATAGATTTTGCCAAAAATTATAGACCAAAAACTTTAATCTTTTAGAAATTTGTGTAAGGCAAATGCTTTTGCTTCTTAGAAAAACAAGATTCACGTTCAAGAACATGTTTTGTCTTATATAGGGATTCCAAAAACTATGAAAGTGTGAAAATTGATCAACAAAAAAAAACTGCCTTAATTTTTAATAATTCCGCAAAGTGTTAGGTAAAAAGATTCTTACAATCGAATGGGCATCCAATTTTTAAAATTGTAGTTATAACAACCTAATTCTAATTTTGGATACAAACATTCATTTTAATACTCCCCCCACCATCTTCTAGATGTTTAGAATTATTCTATTGTTCCGAAACACCTCGTATAAAAACACGTGTCTTCGTTTTTATACCTTTATTAACAATCCAACGTAACTATGGTTACAACGACAAAATCTTTACTTGTCAATGTCTCGAAGTTTACACCACAAAAGTCGATTCTATACTAACTGATCGGAGGTTTTCCGTCGCCCTTTTATAGTATGGTGGAAGAGTGAAGAATAATCTAGAATTTTCGAGAAATATCGCGAAAATTCCATAATACAGGATGGCATAAAAGTTCTTTATGGATAATTCGGGCGTTTTCGGAAACCTTCGAAAGTGATGAAAGAACTTGGAAGAATTAAGGTAAATTATTTAAATAAATTAACAAACTAAATAAAATGATCCTAACTCTCTAAAAATCTCTAACCTAAACACATTTTTGAAAGTCTGTAACACTATTTAGTACAATTCTAACATCTAAAAGGCGTTGACACCCCCATATGTAAATAAAAGTTTAAAAAGTAACTAGTACATCTTTTTTTAACTGAATTTTAAAGTTAGGTTATTGAAACCAGGTAAATTACACCAAAAAGTTATAAATCCTGAATAAAAAAAGTGAAAGTAGTAAAATAAAAATTTTGTTGGTTTTATAAGAAATATTATTATTAAATTCTTTATTTAGCAAATATTTCAGCTAATCAGTTAAGTCTGGAACGAATATTAGATATTGAATACCCACTCTATTTTCAAAACCTTGCTTTTTGACACCTTGCTGAATAGCTAAGCAGCAAAAAGTAAAGCAGTTTTCTTTTGTTTTTTACATATTTGCCGTTTTTGGGGTACAAGACAAAACATATTTCTTAAGACACCCACGGTATGTTAGTATTTAGGCTTTTAGCCTTCGTGGCTTGTCCAAAGATAAAAAAAAATATTTCTTAACGTGAATCTTGTTTTTTAAGAAGAAAAAGCATTTGCCACACACGACTTTCTTGACATTACAATTTTGGCCCATTTCTGCTATAGTAAAGTCCATGGACATACTGTATATAAATCTGGAAATAAATTATTCATAAGTCTAAAAGATGTACCTGTGTTCTTCTTCGTAAGTCGTCCAGTTTGTGCAAAACTTCCGCCGCCGAATTTGAGATAGCCAGCGCCGGTCCCATGCCCAAAAAATCAGCTCCCGCGGCTTGTAGATACTTCATTTCCGTCGCCAAACACTGACGAATAAAGTTGAATAGTTGCATCGGGTTCGTACTGCAAAATAGATAAGATTTTGTCAACAGTAGAAAACGAGGGAAGATAAAAAACTATACTTTATCTAAAACTAAATTCGTTGCACGTCATCTAAACTTCAGGTTACTAAATTTCATACCATTTGAACAAAAATATAATCTTTTATTGATAATAAAGCTATTCGTTTACAATCTCTATCAAATTTGATTGTGTTATTTCTTTTTAGCCATATACATTAGAAAGAGATAGATATATCTATAATAGGTACGCTCCATCATTACCTGAGTATCTATCATATTAGTGCATTTTAGCCTATCATGTTGGTTATTCTCAAACCTAGTCATGCAATGCTGTCACATTGACAGTGCCTTTTTGACGTTGATTCGATAGATTTCATTGTTTGTTTATTCATTAGCTTCTTAATTCTTCGGCTTATTTTCAGATTCTCATGACAACTTGTCAACAGGGCAAATTTGCAGGTTCGTGACGTGCAACGGATTTAGTTTTAGATAAAGTATACCAACATTTTTTTATAGATACTATCTAATTAAATAATCCAGGCAATAAAATTGTTTTCCGATATGAACCAACATGTTAAGAAAAAGCCTTAGATTTTTTAAGTTGTTTTATCATATCTTCGCCAATCTTTTAATATGGGACAACTTTTTTATTTTAAATGTTGACACCCTGTATATTAAACTGGGAAAAAAACAATTATCATTTTTACAAACGGTACTGTAAAAATATAATTCATGATGATAAAAAAAATATTGTAATATTAAGAAGTCTATTATCATGACAATTTTTTGTCAAAAACTTTTTTATACAAAACTCGCAAATTGTTGATCTGAACAATTTTACCAACACACATTCTTAAATAAAATTAAATTTCCTACAAAGAAGCTTTCTTCGTAAATTATCGTCAAATAAGCCGTTTTCATGTAATCGGGCTTTAAAATTGAACTATTTTTTAAATTTTGTTTCTGGAATGAGGATTTTTGTTACTACTACAAATGTGAGTATTTAAATAAATTCTATACATATTTTTAAAAAAATTTAATGCGCTACAAAAAGAGTCTCTTTACAATTTTCAATAAATTTACTCCTTCAAAAGTTATTCTACGTTGAAGTTGAATCCAAAAAAATGTTAGTTGCGATGCTAGACTTAATATTAATATTAGAGAATTATTACAAGTTGCATTATTAAGCTCGGGAATTATTAATACCGGCCTTATTTAAATAGTGCTTGTACCCACAATTTAGAGTTATTGCAAATCATATTGACAGTACCATTAACCTAAAAAATATGGAAAAAAATTAGTTTTTTGCTTTGTGTTGTAGAGTTTTGTTTTACACAATTACAGAATTACATTTGAAAAAGACAGGTTTTAAGTATTTTTACTTCTAAAAACTTTTCGATTTTGTGGTCGGCAGCCGTTCGGTTTACACGAACAGTTCCGAAGTTAAAATAAGACCAAAATAAGGCACGACCTAAAACCGACATAAATAAAGCCAGGCACTATACTTATTAAGGGAGTCCTTATCTTACCATGCATCTGCGCAAGCTCAGATGTCAAAATAAGGCCGGTATTATTGGTGCCTGGCTTTATTTCACTGTGCAATAATTCTCTATTAAGGGCTCAAACTTGTACAATATTTTTTCATCATCATGATCAATATTTTCCTAGTACCATTTGAAAAAAAATCTTTTTTTGGCCCTGTCTACGTTTTTATATCCCTAAAATTCAATCTTCCCTTTAAAAAAATATATCATAGAAAAAATAACGGTTTTATTGGCTCCAAAAAATTGACTGCACGACAATAAAAAGTATTATTTGATAATGAAAATTTGCTACATACAAGGATACAACAAAAAACGACTGCAAAGATATACGTTATTCACAAAATAATAATTGCATTAAGGCTAAAGTTCTTTAAAAAAAATTGTTAATATTGTAAAAAAGCTATAGTTTTGTCGTATTGTATGTAGCAATTTCTTGTCAAATAATAATTTTAATCGTCGTGCAGCCAATTTTTTGAAGGTCAAAAAAAGGTTAAATATTAAAAATATGGTAGTAAATATATTTTAAAAAATATGGCACGCCACTGAGTTTTCTCGGAACAAAAATTATTTATATAATTTCTGTAAAACATTTTAGACACTGATTTATTTAAACTTTTCTTCTTAAAATCAGGATCTTATTCTGAGACACTGTATAATACCTATATACATTCCCCCGTATAATATCTTTGACATAATTCGTATAAATTATAAAAGTGGCGCGATATTTGTTTAAGTTTTGATTAGATTAAAACGGATGTGGAATTCTTGTAAACCGTCGAATTTCCTGAAAACACTGTATTATTCATAGAAACGTAACGATTCCAAGAGACATATATGTACCTATAATATAAAACTGCGATCAAATTTTAATCTCCCAAAACATATTGCAGATCATTTATTTTAAATTTTTATTTTCAACACTAACAAAAATTTTAATTTACACTACCAAATGTGTAAATTCTTCCAGTGGTTATACCCATTATTAAAATTTTTAAAACTTTCCGTGTGTTGTTTTACGACAAAATGTTATCACTTATAGCAAATATTATTACATATACAATATTTTTAAGAGTTGCAATATTTATAAGTAGTAGTATACATGTTTTTTTCAAAATTATATTATTGAAATACTAGGGATTGTCTTAAATTCAAATTCAAATCTTTATTCCAGTAACTAATAATAAATTATTATTCCTTACGTCGGCAGGTATCACAAAACATGTTTAATAAAAAAAAATTAAGCAATTAATAATTTTTAAGGTAAACTTAGTTTGGACATACATAATAAAAAACGCACTTTTTAAAAATTCTTGAAAATTATAGAATGCCTTTTGTACAAGGTAATCTTTAACTTTCGCTTTAAACACAGAAGAGGTCGTTGCTTTTAGCTCTTGTGGCAATTTATTATAAAAACGAGGGTCATAATAATTTACAGACAGGTAAGTCCTAAGTATTCAGTCCAAAGTAGTCGAGTCGAATGTCATTTCCCACTCTTGTAGCATATGAGTGGAAACCTATATTTAAGTTATATCTGGCTTTGTTGTTGTGGGCATATAGCACACACTCAAATATGTATCTAGAAGGAACGGTCATGATTTAAGACTTAAAAAACATGCCCTCATATCAGTCCTATACCCCAACCCGGCCACAGTGCGCACTGCTCTTCTTTGAAAAGAGAGTATGCGTTTTGATCAAGGTTAGTTTATATTTATAAGGTTGCGACATATCCTCAACTTTTAGGCGGTTCGAGGTCGGGGACGCAAGGAAGGGCACTCCACGGAGAAAAGTTGGCAAGACTGGGTAAAATGAAAGCTGATGATCAATCCAGTAGCGTCTAAAATTTGCGCATTTCATTTTGCATTGTTTTGGAAGTGATATTTGTTGAAAGATGCAACTCCGAATGTTTCTTATTTAAAGTAAAATAAATTACAACCTAATAATAATTAAAAACTGTTGTGTAAACGGTTGTTCTACTAATACAATAATACAGTTTATCTCCGGCACTGAACAACATGGCCGAAAAATGGGAGCTGTGACGTCATAACACGTCAAAGCAATATGGCCGAATATCGTGACCTTATATAGACCGACTTTGGTTTTGACTGGGAGGAATGTCCCCATGTCAATATTGCATAGGTCGCAGCCAACTGGAAAAGCGAATGGTATGCCTGCATAAGCACAAGCAGATTTACACCTAAAAGCCTACATAAAGATGACTTAAAATCCCGAAATTTCTGCGATCGCAGAGAGATGCTGATCTCTATAAGGTACTAAATTGTACAACTTCACCTGTTTTTCTTCCTGAACATAATTAAGTACACCATTTACATAGAAAAATCAACGAGTTAAATGTCATCGTAATATTAACTTAAAAGGTGTTAATTAATTTAATTGCCTAACCACGGAACATTATTATTCAACCATATTATTTATTCAGTGATTAAATATTGACTCTAGCAGTAAATATTGATATTAGCAGGAAAAGGGAAACCAATTCAATGAATTTGTAGATGAAAGGTCGCGTACGGTATTTTTTTCAGATATTATTTAAATACATCCGTGCATATAAAAACCTAAACACACCTTGGTAGAATGAATGACTTCTATAAGCAAAATCTGTCGCGATTCAATTTTTTATTTTGATTTAACTGCTAATACGAAATTATTCCTCAAGGCTTTTTTACAATGAACGTAACTTAACGGCAGAAAACCTCGCAAACCCAAAAACAAAATTAAAATTTGCTTGTTTGAGAGTCCCTAATTGTTTGACCTCCGGACAGTGCGGACGTGCGTAGAAGACTACAAAGTTCTTCCCGGAGTGGCGGTTAGAGGTGCCGTACGAACGTTTTTTACCTTCGGGGGTCAAGGAAAGATTCACGCTAAATTGGCGGCATCATTCTTCTGGATCTAAGCGCTGTGAGCAAAGGTTCCTATAAGCTGATGGTATCCTGTTTGGTGGTGAACACGAGGTATTTCTCAAAAGGCGGGAAATAGATGGTCGTGCCATGGGAACTGTCAGTAGTGAAAGTGAAGGTTATACGTAACACCAGTAGCAGGTCTTGGTTTGACAGCCGACAATTTATGCATTGCATCGATTGTAGAATTATTTTTGTTTTCTTTTTGGAATTTCTGGGAGCTACAAGCTTAATTATCCAGATTTTCCGCCGACGAAGCCCTGGAAATCATAGTCCGGAAGGGGAGAGTGATGGATTAGACCTGAAGAGACCAAAACCAAAAAAGAAATATATAGAGAGAGAGATAGTCCCTAAAATTTCAACCTTGGTTATGGCCAGGCCGACCTCACCTCCCTCAAATATTATCAGAAAGTAGAGCGACCCATCCGCACTGTTTTACACCCTACCCTAAATCAAACTTTAAGCCATTTTTTGTTGGTAATACGGTTTAAAACATTTTAAAAACATTACTTTTTCTTGCTCAAAGGTGACGTCATGTACGTCGCGTATTTAACCGTGTTTGAATACATCCCGGACAATGGTTTAAAAACAATATACTTATCTCTGTCGGGCAGGCGTATGCATCGTACTCATTAAAAACGTTTTTTCGGTCATTTATTGTAAACTTTTAACATGGCAAGTGAAAAATGTTTATATTGGGTGTAAACTAAAGTAGATAATACCCTAAATAATAAAAATTATAGTCATAACCTAAAAATTTATTGGGCTGTGACGCAACGGTTTAAAAACCTACATTTTCCTGATTCTCATATGTATATTGTCATTTTTGACTACGGTTTGAACCACTGAGCCGAATACGGTTAGCAAGAAAATTTGACTTTAGTTAAGAAAAGGGACTATCCGAATTTGGTTTAGGCCCCGAGTATCAGACTTTTTCATAAAAAGAAGCTATTTCAAGGTACGTTTAAATGACGCAAAAAGCATCCCTAAAATTTAGGTATAACCGGATTCTGTCAAGGGTTATTTTACCATGTGTGAATGCTATTTTGTGCCACGTTAGAAATACGCCTTTGGCCTTTTCCCGTCCTTTTAATTTAATTTATTTTTTTTCACCCTAAACATAACAATCACTAAAAAATATTAACTTTTTTTGTATTTTTTTTTCATACTACCGAATTGATCTCTTATAGGAGGCCATTATCTACATTAGCGCTGGAAACCGAAATCGGTTTTTGTTTACCCGGTTTTCGGTTAACCGCGGTTTTGGCTAAAACCAAAAACGGTTTTCAAATGCCGGTTAACCGGTTTCTAAAAACCGAAAATCGGTTTTTCGGATAATCGGTTTTCGGTTAACCGCGGTTTTGGCTAAAACAAAAAACCGGTTTTTCTGTTAAACGGTTTTCGAATATCGATTAATTGGTTATTGGTAAAACTTAATTTTGGCCAAAACCGGCTTTTTGAATATCGATAAATTGGTTTTTTGGTTGATTGCGGTTTTGATTCAAAGAAAAAGAAAACCCGATCATTTTGTAAAATCGGATATTAGTTGACAGATTATTTAGATTGAAAGCTTTCGGAATATTTATTTTTAAAATTTTATTTTGTTTCTAATATAACCAAATACTAAATTAAAAATAAATCACTGTGAATAACTAAAATAAAACTTGATAAATTAATTAGCAAGCAAATATTTTTATTTCAAAGTAAAAAAAGAAAAATTAGGGAAACTATCCAAACAAATTATATTTTATACAACGCCGTATTTGGTATTTTTTTATGACCTGGATGCATATCAATAGACGTAGCTATATCCCTATATTTTGTTTTTGTTTATAAAATTTTATTAATTTTTTTAAAAAACCTTATAAGATCTTTAGTATATCAGCTCCTTGGAAAATCCGTTGTCAACCCAAAATCGTTTAATCAAAAATAATTAAACTGGACTTCTGGTTTTTGGTTAACCGTGGTTCAGATAAACCATTTTCGGTTTTAAAAACGGTTTCTAAAACCGTTATCGAATATTCGGTTTTATTGAAAACCGGTTATCTATTTTTGCTTTTTTGGATTTTTGCTAGCATTAATCTACATGCACATTCCACTTTAAAATTAAAATTGCAATACTATGCAACAAAATTCGATAATCTAAAGCCAATATTTAATTTAGAGGCGTTGGCAGATCCAATTTTACATGTTTTAATGTTTGCTGACTGATTAGATAAAGAATAAATTAATCAGTAGTATACATTTGGTGTATGACGTATTAAATATAAATTTCCTTCAAGAAACTTTGAATAAATACAAGATTAAATTTTTGCAGCTAAATATCATTCATAAAATTCTCTGAATTGAAAATGTTATTCCAAGAATTAAAAATATTTTCTAGGAATAATAAACTTTTACACTGATATAGCAAGAAACCTTGGCTAAGAATACACCTTACTGCCTTTTCACATTAGCGGGAGCCGGAAGCCTGGCGACGGCCTGACGCTATCGAAGTATATGGAGTCTTATGAGACCATTCACACGTTGATAACTCGGAAAGTCGACAAACTTAAAGACTTCTTATAATTTTTTTATCACTCCGTCCGGCGAATCCGGGTTAGTGTGAAACGAGGGTTTTAATTGTGCAAAAAGCATTTTCTTCTTCTTTTAATATCAAAAAATAAGTCATCCACAATGTGCTCATAAACTTGCCTCTATTTTATAGTAGGGGTGCCCACGATGCTAAATGGGATTAACTCGATCGTTGTAACGTATACCATTTCATCGGTGTAGGAAGCGGCTATAGATTTTTAAATATGTCAAAAGACACCGTTGTTATTTTGGCTTGTGGAAATCGTCAGATTATTTATTTTTCGTTATCCCTTAATTATTTAGTTCGAAATAAAAAAAAATTGCATGCTCGAGAATGTCAAGATGACGTTTTTTACAACTTTGTAGCCCTCCGCTTTCTTTATGTCACTTTCAAATTGTCAGATTATTCGTATATTAACTCACCCTATCTTAATTTGACGGCTTGAGAATTGCTAATAAATATACATATATATTTTTTACTAATCTGATCCTTTATCCTCATTGGTGAAGATACTTAACCGGGTAACAAGGTATCTTCCTGTATATTAATCTGCCGCGGTGTAGCAAATCCCGAAATCCTCTTCTTGGGCTCCTCTACTATTATCTTTTAAAGTTTTACTCGGATCGATTTGAAATTTAGGGAGAATATCTAATAGATATTTTAAACATATTTTGCTATTTAATAAGACAAAAAACAAAAACATCTATTTTTTCACATTTTGAAACCCACCTAACCCCTTAAACACGGTGTTTAAAGGCACCTCGAACTTCCTGGTCACATAAGGCGGATGTGTATTTATCTGTTAATGTCAGCAAAAACCTCCCCGCGCGACCGAATGGATACGCCAATGCACTACACCAAACAATTTTAAAAAGAAATAGATTATGACGCCCTGTACTCCATCATTTCACCTATTCCCTTTATTAAAACAATTTTATCACCTTTCCATTTTAATTAAAACAACATTTATCTAGTTTCCACATAAAACATGCGTGCAAAGGTATCTTAACTTGTTTACAACATAATTTATTTCCCTGGCGAGTCCATGCAATTAAATGTAATTACTTTAATAGTCGGTTGGGCGGCAAATAAATACACTGATAAAAGTAATGAGAGTTTTTAAAAAGACCTCCGAAACAACACAACGCAATAGAAGTTAAAAACTGCTTTCAAAGCTTAAACTTGTGTCCTACGATAGGACTATGTCTATATGTATTTTAAGTATGTGTAATTAAAATTACAGTAACCTGTGATCACTGTTTCGTGCGTTTAAACCTTTTCTCAGAGTATTTATGGCGTTTAATACTTCTTCAATATCAATATCTGGGGAACGGCGCGGCGTCCCCTCAACCCACAGCATTCTGGATTCCATTCAAAGAAGAGCTGTTCGCCTTATTAATCATTCTTTGATTAAAGGAAATACTTCCTTCTCTTGCCCATCATCCTGCTGTAGGATTTCCGTCGCTTTTTATAGGTACTTTCGTGGTTTCTGCTTCAAGAGAGACACTCCCAAGAAAAGACTCTTACTCCCCGGTCCACCTGGATAAGCCCATAGATAACCTACATTTAGATCCGCAGTGGCAAGAATCATTTTTCGGATTTTTACGACCTCGCGCAGTGGGTGGACGAACATGCGCTCTTAAAAGCCGTGGCAAAATACAAACACCGGCACCCCGTACCCTTCGTCCGCGGTCTGACCGTAACGCTCATTAGCTACTGTACTTCAAACAGAAAACCAGGACGTCGTCAACAAATTCTTTTCTATAATGCGGATAGTTTGTCTGGAGCCGGGTGCGTTTACCCTCAACTGGCTCGCGCACAAACCGGTTTTTTCACCCATGAAATGTAACTTTTGTTTCGCGCAGGTTATAACATTGGCAATCCATCGAGATCAGTGGATAAGCCCCAAACATCATTTTGTTCGTTCTTTAATCTCTAATGTGGAACCTGCTGCCCGAGAGGGTCTACCCTTCCCTTCTAAATCTCAGTTTCAATCAAGTATTTAAGTACCGCGTACCGTCTTACCTCGCTTAAAGGGCCTACACATCGCTCCGATTTAACTTCATACTTGCATGCACAGTATATAACTCTCAAGGTAAAACGGAACGTGTGGATTGAAGTCTTAATACTTTTCACGCATGTGCCATTTGGCTCGAAGGATTTCCGATCGCGCTGGTAAGTAAGCCAAGTGGCTCGAAAGCAAGCCTGAACGCCTTCCTTGCCGAATCATCAGCTTATTCTGTATGTAAAGCGCTGCCGAATTTTCTTACTATGGCGAATTTGCGAAACTATTTCCACCAAATTATTTCTGAATTTATTCATTCAATTATATATAGATAATATATTCCATGTTTATGAAAAATTGTATGCTGCAGCTTAAGATAACCTAGCAACCAACAACAGAGTTACAAAAAAAATAACCCACTTGGATGGTCATTATCAACGCACTCGTCGAAATCGACACGAAAACTGAACAAAAGCACCACATACTTTTGAAAAGACCAATCTGACAAACCTTCGTGCAAAGTTTAAAAAAAATTACAAGCGAATCTTGAATTATTCAATTAAATGTAATTGCGAAATTTCCAAATTTTCAGTTCAGGTAAAACCCAAGAGACAGCAGCCACCAGCAAACAATTCGTCGATTGAATAATACATAATTTTCTGTCAAATACTTACTGTCACTGATTTCTTGACTCTTTTCCTTATGTCAGTGACAACATGTATTTAACAGGTGCCTGCTTGACTTTACCTAAACCAAAATTTTGGTTATTTTGCCATAAAATTTATAGTCCCTGGGCCAATAATGAAATTGACTTCATGATAACACTTTTTAAAACCTTTTTAGGGGGTTTCTTTTGCAAGTCTACCACAAATATTCATACCGCCATATATGGAAGATGAACTTTAACCCAGCCTGTCAATGTCAATGTATAATATGTCACCATTAAAAGATCTTTTAAAAAGCTTTACAAAATATCACATTTGACGTATCTATCTTTAATAGTTTTTGAAATATCACCACATAAATCTAAAATCGTAGATATAATTTCCATTATACCTACCTATGGCACTAAGCTAAGACTGTATGTAGATGTAATGGAAATTAAATCCAGATTTTAATGGCCATATTTTCGAAACTATTTAAGATAGATATATCAAAGTTGGTGTTTTTTAAAGCTTTTTAAATGATCTTTTTAATGGTGACATAATATACAGGCTGTTCCATTTTTAAAAACTTTGCCTCTTCTTTTTTCTTGTGTTTTTGATGTCCACTGGCACATCCATTGGTTTCTTTTTTATGCTCAAAAGATAATAATAGATGATTGCTAAAAATTGCATTTCCAAATATAACTAATTATAACAATATTATTTTAGTACATGTGTTCGAATATTTTATACCGGGTGTTGCTCCGTCGAGCGGGACATAGGGAATCCCATGTAAATTTTGAAGTGGTCCAATATTGGCTCCCCTAATTATTTTAGAAGAAAATAATATAAGGATTTTTTAAAGAGCCCGAAAAGTTGTACCCAGTGTACAAATTTCAGCTCTTCTTAGTCCGCCAGCTACGAGATAAATGCCAAAATAAGTTACGAATCTCCTAGCTTTTTACGCGCCCTGTATTATTAGAAGTTTATAATAAAATACCAGAA
Source organism: Listronotus bonariensis (assembly GCA_014170235.1). Taxonomy (NCBI): domain Eukaryota; kingdom Metazoa; phylum Arthropoda; class Insecta; order Coleoptera; family Curculionidae; genus Listronotus; species Listronotus bonariensis. The sequence continues at coordinate 107,673 of JACEGR010001644.1, read as the reverse complement.
AAAATATTTAACCTCTAACTCTCAAGTTGTCAGATCAATGTCACATCATTTTTAAATATTAAACTACTCAAATCAAGAAAAAATCACTATTTTAAAATGGTTTTATCAGGGAAATAGTTATCGAAGAGTAGCGGACATGTTTGCAGCCTATTTTCCCAATAGGCCAATACCAAGTAAATAGAACAATAGAACGAACTATAAAAAAATTTGAAACAACAGGCACAGTAATCAATAATTGTAAATGTGAAGAAAATCGACGTAAAAATCGGCGACAAATTGTACAAAACGAGAGGGATTTAGACGTGATAGTTTGTGTAGAGAAGGCCGAAGGAAACATTAGCACGAGACAACTGGAGAACACCACACCACAATATCTTGTGAAAGATGTAAATACCATGCTTACAAGTACGAAGAAAAATTAATGTTTTGGCGAGAATTTTCGGCCATCATATCCTTGGACAATTTTTCTTTGACCGAAATTTGAATGCGGAGTACTTTCTGGAATTTTTAGAGGAACAAATTTTTCCTGCTTTGAACAACCTTGCTCGTAAAAATCAAGAGATTTGGTATCAAATGGATGGCTGCCCAGCACACAGTACTAGAGCTGTGCACGAATACTTGAACAACGCATTTAATAACGACATCATAGGCCCGAACCACGCAAAATCTTGACCAGTCAGGTCTCCGGATCTTTTGCCAAACGATTTTTTCTATGGGGACATTTAAAATCTAAGCTTTATACCAATACAAAATATGAAAATTTAGACCAACTAAGAAATGCTATTTCCGCTGAATGTGCCAGAATATCGATGTACCAACTAGTCAATGTAAGAAATGAGTTTTATAATCCTTTGGGTTATTGTCTGGCAGTTATTGGAGGAATATTTGAGCATGTAATTAAATCCTGATATTTTTGTAATAAATTTATTTTTAAATGTAGACAAATTTGTTTTATTGTCTTGCGTAACTGTGAGTGCATGTGTTGAAATTAGCTGTAAACTAAAATAAAATGCGAGGATTCCTTTTGAAATTCCCGTATAAAATTGTTTAGTTTTGGCAATGACATTATAAATTAATGATCTTAATTGTCACTGATAAATCGATATGGTGTTTTTATTATTGATTTCTAGAGTACAGGGTGCATAATGAGATACTACGTTGCAGAAGTATTTAAGCAGTTTACTCTTTACTGGTTGGTTAAAAAATGATCAAATTTTCATTTTGGGTGGAACTTATTGTGCTCTTCAATAAATCCTAATAGCATTTTTTTCTAAAATAATTAGGGGAGCCAATATTTGACTACTTCAAAATTTACATGGGATTCCCTATGTCCCGCTCGACGGAGCAACACCCGGTATAGGTATATTCGTCGGCGACCAAACACGGTGATTTATGATTAAAATTGGAAAATTTTATCTATTTTTTTAATTGTTAGATCAGAATCAAATGTTTCATTTTTACTCCACTTGACCCTATGCTACATTTGATATATTTTTCTTTAACAGTTTTCTAAATATGACAACATAAATCTGGAAAATAGTTTCTATTATACCTACCTACGGCACTAAAGCTTCCTCCACACAGCGAGCGACGAGACAGCAGCGGGATATCAGCACGTCAATGTCATATGAAAACACGTCCGTGACATGCCGGGCGGGATGGCGACGTCTAGGCAAAGAGTCAGTATAGTAAAACGAGTCGCTCGCTGTGTGGCGGAAGATTTAGGTAAGACTGTAGATCTAATGAAAATTATACCCAGGTTTAAATGGCGATATTTAGGAAACTAATAAACATAGATATATCAAATGTGGTTTCTGTAAAGCTTTTTAAAAGACATGATATAATATAGAACGTGTTCCATTAAAAAAAAGTTTACCTATTCATTTCTTTAAACTTTTTGATGTTCATTTGTTTCTTTTTGTATGCTCAAAAGATAATAGATAAAAAGTATGAAACTTTTACACAGGACGTTTTTTTCTATCCTTCTTGTTTATACTTAGAAGTGTGTGGCAAAATATAAATGAAAACCCTGGATTTCCTATGTTCCGCTCGTCGACGCACCACCAGGTATAAGCTGGGGTCGAATATTTTTAATTATATAAAACAAAAAACAAAATCATTATCAATTCCCTTCGCATTTTAATTCCATAAATAATCAATTCCGAGTGCCAAGTAATCCAGCAGATATTACAATAGAAGATAAAATAATGTGTAAATCAAAACCGCATCGTTACAACCGCGAGTTACAGCCAATAAAGCGATAAAAAAGTTTTGCTTACAATACAGTTTATTATTTATAATATCTGAAACGCTCGTTGGATCTCAGACAGGCGTTGCAAAGGTCAAGAAACTTAATACTTTATGATATTATAATAAAAATCGGTTTTCCGATAATTTTACATTTTACGACTTATGGATACCTATACAACTGTTTCGCCGAATTTTTCACATGCAAAATGGCTGCCGTTGCAGTTCCCATTCGCAATTTAGGTTTATGGCGTTTAATGTAACCATTTATAAACGCCGTCGCGCAGTTGGCTCATTCTTTGAATTGGCCAAGTCCTAACTTTGTCAGGTAGGTAATTTAAAGGTTTTTTTTCAGGAAAAAATAGTATAAACTAATTAAAATCAAAAATATTCGACTTTAATATGTAAAATCAGAATTTAATTTATTTATTTTTTTAATGATTATTTTTGGCAACCGTGGTTAAATAAAAACAAGAAAAACCTGGTTTGTTTACTTCACGCTGCTATAAATCAAAAACAAATAATTAATCTTTAATATGAAAAATATTTTCGTTTATACAAACTATGCTGTTTGCATAGTAATTTTGGAATAATAAATTAGATATCGACAAGTGGACGTGGTTGTTTATATGTTAGTTTTTGGCCACAATGCATCACAGTTAAAGTTTTAAAATAATGTTTACTAAATGTCACTATTCCATGAAATGCAACATTTTTGATAAGCTTGTAAAAAAATATTTGCTATCATATTTTTTTTATGAAATGTTAAATATGTGTTTCATAACTTTTAGATAGAATTTTAGACAAGATAATTCAATGAACTGCTTGTTTCTGACATTCTGTTTAATATTTTAAGTGTATTAAATGTATTATAAAAAGTATGGTAGGTAGTTAAGTGTTGGTGGGAGACCAGATCATTCATGTGAAATAGATCAAAGAAACATATTTAGCCACTTAAGGTTTGTTCCAGCAGAATGTTGGAAACATGTTAGCAACAACCGTAAAACTCAGAAATTGTTACAAACATTAGTCAGAAATGTTGGCAACAGTTTTCTACTGGAACGAAAAATAAACGAGGCATGCGCTTATTTTTTTTTTTTTAATCTATTTGACATCCCACGAAGGCATATGCCTAAATACCAGAGTACCGTGGGTGTCGGGTTATTAGACGTTTAGCCCATCATTCCCCCTGTTTCGTCAACGTTGTCCAAGCACTGAAACATGCAGTTATGCATTTCACAGCACCTTAACTACTACCTAAATATGCCTCCCCGCTGGGAATCGAACCGGCGACCTCTGGCTTCAAAGATCAAAGCTCTGTCCACTGCGCCACGGGAGAGACGTCAATACAAGAAAGGTTATGTTAAAAATTTGTCATAATGTTTGAAGAAAGTTTGCAAACTTTTAAACTGTTTCCAACATCTTAAAACTATTGATGGAACAACAAACAATTGTATTATGTTATAAACATGGCACTGATGGAACGACAACTTTGACGTGCGCAGAATCCAAACGGTTGCAAACATTTCTGACTGTTGAGGCACATCACCTTTTGTTTAACCTTACCCACCCCTTTTATTGTTTGAATGGATCAATTTAGAAAATTATAACTTTAGGATATGAAATAGATGCATAAATACTATATTTTAGACCGAAATTGACAAATGAAAACTTTAAGATGACTGCTGGGCGCCATCTTGGGAAAATATTAAATGGAAATGGGGGTCTTGTAACACATCATTTTAAAGTTTCTGATGTGTACTTTATAACATAAGAATATAAAGTCGATACCTTCATCTACTACAAAATGGTGGTACTTTAAGGGGGGACTAAGGTCAAATCGTACAAAAAAGCCATGTTTTCGTGATTTTTTTCTGACGACACAGTTAAAATTTATTTACTCAACCAATGGTACATTAAAGTATGACATTTGAAGAATGTTTCATCAAATTTTTACAAAAAATATTAAAAAATACGGCAATGGCAGCAATTGTTCGGACGTGTCTCGAAAAAAGTTGAATTGCGGTGCCCCTCATAACTTGGTGCTGGATCATCCGAAATCAAAAAATCAAAGTTCATTCGTTAGATAATAGTTTTCCCCAGGTAACGCTGTCGAGTTTTTTTGTTTCCAAATTTTTTTCACTTTTTAGAACACTTTGAAGTGAAAAACACAATTTTGTGGGAAAAAACCGGCTAATTTGTTATTGCAAAATCAAAATTATGAAAAAAAAAAACTCGACAGCGTTACCTCGTAAATGATGTACAGAAATAGTGTTTAAAATTTCAAAATTATCGGTGCAGTAGTTTTGGAGTTATCAGGGGCACCGACTTTGAAAACGTGAGTTGTGAATTGAATACCTTACCCCCCTTAAACCAATGCGCTTAAAAAAACTCGACAGCGTTACCTCGTAAATGATGTACAGAAATAGTGTTTAAAATTTCAAAAGGATCGGTGTAGTAGTTTTGGAGTTATCAGGGGCACCGACTTTGAAAACGTGAGTTGAAATTAAATACCTTAGCCCCCCTTAAAAATCACCTAAATACCTGATTTGGATGGCCATATTTTCGAAAGTAATATGTACTTAACCTGGTATTTTCTTAAGGCTCTTTTAAAGATCTCTTTAATGGTGATATAGTATATAGGGGGTGAAAAATACTTTTGTACGACCGGGCGTAAAATACAATTTTAGGCTCCCATTTGAGGGTGTAAAATTGCACTTTTACGCCCTAGGGCAAAAAGTATCAAAAACACCCGCATTTATAAATTCATTAAACAATAATAAAATTAAAGAGTGTTTTTTTTGGTAAAACAACAATTTATTTAATTAAACATATGTTTAAAGTATACTGATTACAATTTGAAACATTAAAAGCTGGCAAATTTTCTCCAACCGGTTCTCTTTGGTGTAAAAATAACTACAGAGAATGCTTGTATATTAATTTCAGTCATACAAAAAATTTTGCTTGAGCCTCTGAGCGTAAAGCACTTTACGCCCACAGCTGATTGTTGCCCTCGTAGAGCTTGGGCAACAACTTTCAGCCACAGGCGTAAAAGTGCTGATTTATGCCCTTGGTACAAAAATAACTATTTTGTCCTGCACTGTATATGCCCGGTCGACATCTTGAAATTTTTATCTCTTAATTTTTCTCAAAAATATAGTATTTATGCATTAATTTCATATCCGAAAGTTTTAATTTTTTTAAATTCATACAAAAATAAAGGGAAGGTGGGAAAAAATTAAAGATATGCACTGTATTATCCTAGCTCTATGATGTTGGTGGTCGATAGAATGACCTATGAATAAAACACCGGGTCTGCATTCTAAAAGCTCTTTAGTGCAAATATTAAATTTAAATAAACTAATGTGTCTTATATTATTACTTTAGAAATTAAAGAATAAATGGTTGTATTTTTTTAAATTTTTTGTGTACATTTTTAGTTCATTTTTATATCCAACCAGGAATATTCACATTGCAATGCCGCATCTTAAGAAAAAATGTTTTAATTTTAAAATTTTATAGCCAGCCAAAAAAAAACAAACATTGCTTCCAATTTATGTTTCACAATTTCAATATTTTTTCGCAATTCCACGTTTATTATATAAAAAAGCATCAAAATAAATATAAGGTTACTATTGTGTCACCTGTGCAAAGTCAGTTATTTTCTGAGAAAGTTAAAAATGTGAATGTTTTGCATTTATGTAGCCATGTAAGATATTTATTTTATTTTTATCACTGTAATTTTGTAACCATTCTTATGAATCATGTCAAATGTGTCTATTGTTTGCCAAAAATATTGAGGAACTGGATTACTTGGTAGAAAATATATCTGAACAAGCTGCCAAACAAAACATTTAAAAATCTGTAATGTTAACATTTTCCTTATTTAATGCATATTCAAATAAATTCCAGTTATACAGAGTAATATTAAAATAGTTTATTATCTGAAATCTTTCACAATATCCTTAAAATTGTTGTGTGACAACAGATTTATAAAGATTGTTACATGACAGAGTAAAAATTAATTTTGTTTTTAAAGTATATAAAAAAGAACTTACCTGTATCGCTGCCTAAACATTTTAGCTGCTTCTGCTAATTTAAGTTTCGTCAAAAAATATTCAGAGGAATCCGTCGATCCTTCTGCCTTATTTTCAATCTCTTGTATGAGCTGGTTGACTAAATTCGCGACATATGGCTCATAAGCTGGATTATCTGGAACTGGATCCATATCGGACCTAAAAAAATAAACCTTTAACATGTAGTTGTGTAAAGGGTTTCAAAAAAAACTTCTTGTAGGTATAAAAGTTTTATAGTTTTTGGTCTATTGGGCAAGGTGAATAAAGTTAAGCACAAGCTTATACTTTAGTATTTGTTTTATTCGTTTCGGGAATATTTGTATGGTTTATCTTTTATTATTATAAGTAACATCATTTGCTTAGCTTTATTCACTTGACCCATTATCTTTTGAGAATAACAAGAGGAACAAATTAGCATCAAAAAGTTTTAAAAAACTGAAGAGGTAAGCTTTTTTCAATGGAGCATCCTAAATACTTTGTCACCAATAAAAGGTCTTTTAAAGAGCTTTAAAAATATCACATTTGATATATCTATCTAGAGAGTTTAAAAAATATGGCCATTTAAATTTGAGGAATACCAAATATATATTCTATCATCTCTACTAATCTAAACTGTGTAGAATTTAAAACTAAATAATAATATTTAAGGTTAGGTTTTGCGACAATTATTTGAATTGAATAGCCCGCCCAAAATCAGTTTAGTTAATAACTAGGTTTTTCCCTAGGATTCAGGTTAGATTGGTAATACTGGTTCCGCCGACTTTAAGTTTTAACTAGTTTTTCTTAGGGCTGGCAACCGAAACCGGTTTTTCGGTCAACCGGTTTTCGGTTAACCGCGGTTTTGGCCAAAACTGAAAACCGGTATTCGAATACCGGTTAACCGGCATTTGAAAACCGGTTTTCAAATACCAGTTTTAAAGAAGCAGCTTTAAAATACCGGTTTTTCGAATAATCGGTTTTCGAATACCGGTTTTTGGATAATCGGACCAAAATCAAAAAGCGGTTCTTCAAATATCAATTAATAGGTTTTCGGTTGATTGCGGTTTATATCTAGAAAAAGAAAAACCGTTCATTTTGTAAAATCGGATATTGGTTGACAGATTATACAGGGTGGTTCATTTGACCTTAGACAGGCAAATAACCAGAAAACGGCGCATTTTAGAAGAAAATGTTTCTAGGAAGGATTGTATGAAATAAAGGGGCAAATTTTATGGTATTAAGACCATTTTCGGTTTCAAAAACCGATTTCGGTGTATCGGTTTTGAAAACCGTTTCGGGTTTTTCGGTTTTAAAAACCGGTTTCGGCTTTTCGGTTTTAAAAACCGGTTTTTAATACAGGTTTTTAAATATTCGGTTAACCGGTTTTGTTTTTTTCCGGTTTTTGCCAGCCCTAGTTTTTATAAGAGTTTAGACAAGTTTAAGAAATCGTAATGTCGCATTCGTTTTTGAATTTGCTTATGTGATTTTAAGTTTATTGGAAAATAAAAATAGTGTAAAAGTAATAAACCGCTCCCTAGTGTTTACCAACCTGAACGGAATAGAAAACCTAACTACATAATATAATAAATCCCAAATCCTCCTACAGATGTAAGCTCTAAGCTTAGTGCCATAGGTATGGTTTAAATTATATTTACCATTATTTAGATTTAAATGGCACAAAACTTTTAAAGATAAAAATATCAATGTAATAATTTTAAAAGCTCTTTTAAAAACCTTTTTAATGGTAAAATAATACACAGAGTGGTTAATTTTAAGTTTACCTCTTTAATTTCCTTAACTGTCTAATGTTCATCTGAAGGGCCCAAAAATAAACTTGTTTCTTTTATGACCTAATAAGCTCCAAAGATAATACCTACAACTTTTTTATTGTTGCTTGTTACATTAATAATTAAATTAATTAGAGAATAAAACAGATTTCTGTGGCTGTGTGACTTATCATGCTATTACAATAAGCCCTTCATTTTTCTTTTGTTAGACTCAAAAGATGATAAATGAATAACTATAAAAATTTTATACAAGAAGTTTATTTCTATCCTTTTTAGTTATAGTTGTAAATGGGTGTCAATATATGAATGAAAATTCTGTTCAAAATGAAAATTCTGATCAAATATTTCCTTTAGCTTTTGAGCTATATTTAAAAATTATAGACATTGGATATTCCGATGTTAAAAATAAAACATTTTCCTAAAACGCTGGGTAAATCCTTAATCAAGGATTTTTGGAAAATTCAATTATTTTATTGCATTTCCTTCAAATTTATAATGAGAATAGTGTTAACAGAAGATATAAACCAATAAAATGGTACTAATTTTATAACTGGTCAGTAACAAATGACTTATAACTTAATGTAGCAAAATGTGCTGTATAAGTTTTTATAAAAAAACAAGAAAGTAGATCAGAGATATATAGTGGGAAATAACCTATTGGAAGAGGTAGAAAACATTAAGGACTTGGGAATATTTTTTGACTCACATATTACATTTAGAGAACACTACAAGCATATTACGGGGAAAGCTTTACAAATGTTGGGTTTTATCTTGAGGGTGGGTGCGGATTTGTCAGTGAATTCACTGCGTTTACTGTACTGTTCTCTTCAGAGACCTCACATTGAATATGCATCTATGATATGGTCCCCTTTTTATAATATCTATAAAACCCAGTTAGAGAATGATAAAAAAGTATTGTGCATTTAAACTGAACATGCGGGATGGGGTCGAGGAAGTCTCCTCTCATCTTAACCTGCCACCTCTGGAGTTTAGAAGGGCGGTTAGTGATTTGTGTTTTATTCACAAATTAATCAATGGAAACATTGATTGTCCGGTTCTTCTTGGGCAAATTTGTTTTAAAATCCCTACTCGATCGCTTAGAAGTAATCAGCTATTTTCAGTTCAATTTCATCGGACTAACTATGGTTTTTATGCTCCAATCTCACGCTCCCTAGCATATTTGAATGCTCATCCTAGTATAGATCCTTTTGGAAGCTCACTTAATCTCTTTCGAAAGCAATGCTTCAGATCGCTATTAAGTGGTTAATGTAAGTGTTAATTTGTAGATTCTATAACTATGATTTTCTGATATATGTATAAAGTAATTTTATTTTATGTTTTATACTTATCTTTTAACATTTTATGTATCTGTAAGAAATGGTATAATGGGGTATCCCGTATATTGCTTAAATAAATAAATAAATAATTTGGAAGGGTGTGCACCAATAACTTACCAAAATTTCTCCTCGATAAACTGAGCCAAATAATGTCTGACTTCAATAGGGAAATGGTCCCCATAAATGGCTCTTATTTGTTGCAGATGAATGCTGTCTGGGGGCAACTGCTGAGCCTTTGCCCACAAAGCCATTTTGCCTCACTAGATTTCTGGAAAGAAAAAGCAAATTAAGAATAAACCAATCAGTCAGTGAAAAACTTTTTTATTTGTTATCTTTTTTAAAATCATTTATTAATAAATCTGGGAGAACACGTTTTTTTTCCATAAGGAAAAAAAGTATGAGAAAACTAGATTGGACTAAGCTTCTAAGGCTAGATGAAAAAAAAAAAAACTAAAAAAACAAGCTTTTAAGTATATGCAACCGAACTAAAAATTAGAAAATAATTTTTCATTACAAAGAGTTTGTATTACAGTAATAAAAGGTCAAACAATGAATCATAATTAAATACCCACCTCAAAATAGAATTATAATAAAATTTAAGATAATAACAGAATAATTCACTTCAGAGTAAAAAGCGTGTTAAAGCGAATTATAACTAAAAATATGAAAAAATGGGCATGGGTCGGCTATCTTGGTTAAACTATAACTAAAATTTGATATTGACGTTACTATTCCCAACGTATTTTGATGCGGTTTTTTTAATAGGTACACTGATTCAAGAGGAAGTTTTATATGAATAATCATGTCAAAAAATATATATACAGAGTGTTGATATGATGTGATCCAAAAATCGATCACGAAACTTAAGAGGGTGATTCTACTTGAAAAAATAAGGGTAGAGCTTAATATAAATTTTTTCAAAATGTCATTTGTTTTTGAGTTACAAGCCGTCAAAGTTAAATTTTTATTTTGGTTTTTTCATCATATTGCATGTATTTTTTAACCAATCTAGTTGATATTTGGCACACAAATCGAGCTTTGCAGATTCTAAAATTTTAAGACAAAAGTACTTTTTAATTACCGCCAGAGGGCACTTTATCTAAAACTTAAAATTTATTTACATCATAAACTTTTTATTTTGACAGATATCGCAAAGCTGGAGGCGCTATTTTATAGACAATCAAAAACTTAAAAAAAAGGTACTCTTTATTAAAGTTAATAAACCTCACCGTTTAGGCACCAATAGACATCCAAGTTTTCATCAATTTTAATCAAATTACCTACATACATACAGGGTGTCCAGTAACTCAACCGACAAATGTAAATAAATACTTACTTTATGTTCTTTATTAAATTAGTACACACAGAATTGCTTTAAAAGACTCTACAATGAGCTCTACACCATAATAATTACAAATATATAAATAGTGATTTTCCTTTTATAAACAAACTTGACCTTTTTTAAATCAGCAATCTTTATATATTAAATAATTAATTCTTAAAATTAATCTAATTAAAATATAAAAATCAGTTCATAATTTATCAAATTATATTTTTAGTGCAATATCTTTTAAAGCACATGCTTCTGTCCACTCCAGTAGGTATTAAGTTTGAGAAAAAGACAAATCCGATAATTTAAATTATTTGGTTAAAAGTGAAGTAAGTAGAAATTGATTTTGTATAATAAACTGCGTTTAGAGACAATAGCAAAAGATAAAAATCCCTTTCTCAAAATGCAAAAATCAACATAAATCATCATACAAGGTCACACGAAGCGGCTACAAGTTTGTTTGTTTAAAGCGTCTAATTTAGCCTAAAATTTTACATAAAATTAGTACTAACCTGTTGCAAAAACACTAAATATTCCAAAAATATCACCTTATCGAATGTCCTTAAACATTTAATCGAAAATTTAATCAACAAATATAACTTATAAACATAACTTTTTGCAGCGTTTTGGATACGTCTACACGTTAGCCATCTTCACTAACACTGACGTCAAGATCACGTGAACAGGTGGCGCGTTCTGATTTTTGCACCTGCGTATATCAGGTGCAATTTGTTGCTATCTTCAGAGGTTAGCCCATGTGTACTTAATACCAATTATAAAATAGGAAGAGAGCACCAATATCAAGGAGATAAATTTTTTAATAAGGAGCGCTCAATGCCATATAAGCCCATGTTCACTAAATTTTGTGACGTACGCAATCCTTTCTGTAATTCTTTGTTTACAATCGTACTGGAAGCTTTTGTCGCGGTTTTGGTGTTATTGTTTGCTTTTTATTCATTGGACTTTTATGTATGTTTAGTTTTTACTGTTAATATAACAAGTTTCGTAAAAAAATTTGCTTGAAAAAATTTCACGAAGAGAAAATCGGCGCATTCAGGAGTACCTACTTATGCCAGTATCCACCACCTTTTTCAGGGGTTCCCTAACGCTAGATAGAGAATACCTAACGGTAACTTAATTTAAGGTATTCTTTACCTAGCGTCACGAACTTATAACAAAATCCTAGCGTTCAATGGTTTAAAACAGAAATATTTTGGCAAATACGCTAAAATTCAAACGATTAAGTCCTTCTTTTAACCTCGAAGAAGGCTAGGCATAGACAATCCCTGAGAGCGGTCAACGCGCCACGCACTAAACACACACACACCAGCCACGCACTTCTGAAACAAAAGAATAAGGGTTTAATAACATTTCTTACCATAATTCCCGCATTTTTAAATATATAAAAAAATAAGTATACGTCATTAGTAAAATTTACATTTTTTGCGCCTTAAGACTATAAGGATCATAAAAAGTAAAAAGTATTAGATAATCCTGTTTTCAAGCTTGATAGAAACACCCTGTAGGAATTTTTTGTTTGAGTTTTGCATGTTTGTTTTATAGTAAAGATTAAACAAACCATTAAAAAGAGTTTTCCATTTCTTGCACACTTAATGGAGCACACTGTATATATAAACAATGCTACTGGGTAACGTAAAACTTTATAATCAAGGCTATGGTTAATATAAAATAATCAAAACTTTTGATACACCCTGTATAATGTTAAAAAAACATTGTGTTACCTTGTACAATTTTATTTATTTTACTTCTTTCCAATTTCATAAATTAAGCCGTTTAAATTTTAAATTTAAAATTTAGAAAATTTAAAATTTTTGGAAAAATCCTGTATTATATTTAAAAACATAATATATTTTATTAATTTAAATTAGCAGGCATAAAAAATTAGAATTGAGATTATACAGGGTATAAAAAAAATGTGAATGCTTTTATTTCGGATCCTGTCGGGACGAATCCTGTATAATCAATATTATGTATACACAAGAAAACATTATAAAAACTTATTTTGTAAAAAAAAGTTTCCAAAATTCGAAAATTCTCAAAGCTTCTAAAAAATAAAAAAAAATAAAGAATGCCCAAACAAAAATATTTAAATAAAAGGAAGATAAAAAAATGCAAAAAGTTATAAGACATTTTTTTATAAAATAAATAAATTCGCCTCAAAAAAATTATTATTATTTTTTTATCTTCTGACAAACCACGAAGACTAAAAACCTAAATACTAACGTACCGTGGGTGCCTTAAGAGAAGTAAGAGGGAGTTTGTTGACACGGGACTTAAATACTTGATGATTTGGGGGAAGGAAAGACCTCCGTGGGCAGCAGGTTCCACATTCTAGAAACTCTAGGGATAAAAGAACGAACAAAGTAGGATGTTCGGGACCTGTCCAGTTGGACCGTAGAGGGATGCATACGCGCGGAAGCACGAGTTTCTCTGTTGGGAACCGTGAGTGGAGGAACTATACTGGACAATTCTTCAGAGCAGAAGCCATGGAAGTACCTATAAAAAGCGATAGATCCCCCACAGCCCGACGATGGGCAAGAGAGGGAAGCCTTTCTGAAAGTGAAGGATCATTAATGAGACGAATAGCTCTTCTTTGAATAGAATCTAGAATGCTTAGGGTTGTGGGGAAGCCATGCCAGATGCAGATATGAGAACAATATTCCAAGGGAGGTCGGATTTGGGACACATATAGTGTATAAATTAGAAGGAGAGAAATACTTTTTGGCTCGAAAGAGAAATCCAAGCCTTTTTTGAAGCTGCCGTGGCTATAGATACAATGTGTTTATGCCATAGATAACCTACATTTAGATCCGCAGTGGCAAGAAGCATTTTTCGGATTTTTAAGACCTCGCGCAGTGGGTAGACGAACATGCGCACTTAAAAGCCGTGGCAAAATACAAACACCGGCACCCCGTCTGCGGTCTGACCGTAACGCTCATTAGCTACCGTACTTCGAACAGAAAACCTGGACGCCGTCAACAAAGTCTTTCCGATAATGCGGATAGTTTGTTTGGGGCCAGGTGCGTTTACCCTCAACTGGCTTGCGCACAAACCAGTTTTTTCGCCCATGAAATGTAACTTTTGTTTCGCGCAGGTTATAACATTGTCAATCCATCGAGATCAGAGGTTTATGCCAGTTAAGGTTACTTTCAAATGTGACGCCCACAAGATTGAAGGTGTCTTTGCTCTGTAAAACTTGGCCGCTCATAAGTAGAGGATGAGGATTTGATGACTCTTTTCGCGACAAGGAACATGATTGTGTTTTGGATGCATTAAAATGGACGAGATTTTTGGCGTCCATTTACCCAGAAGAATAAGTTTTAAACAATCAAAAATTGTAAAATGTCCCTCACAAAAATTAAAACTTTCAAAAAATTAACATAAATATTCTTTAACGAAAAATTGTTTAAAAAAAAGCAAAAAAAAAATTTAAAATGTTAATACAAATTATACGATTTTCTGAAATGGTATGGATCCCGACTTTACTTGCCGCGCCAGGTCCCAACCATACCCCTCTAGCTGTGGTTCCAACACTTCTAGCTACACCACTCTTTAGAGGGGAATTTTTTAGGATTTGGTAATAATTGCTAATAACGCAGTTTTTTGGGTTTTGGGGCTCTACATAGACTTAGCCTACTAACGGTTGATTTTGGGGTAAAAGTTCATTTACTAAAAAAACTTATTTTTATAAATATTTCTTCATTATAATAAATAATAAACAGCTGTTGAATCTGTATTAGACACTTTTAAAAAGGACACTATAAGCGAAACACAAAAAAAAAAAATGACTGCGTTAGTATTCTGATATTTTAACAATAGAATATCTTGAAGGTGTTTTTTTACATATCTAAAAATAATTAACAAATAATCGTTAAAATAAGGCAATTATTATGTAAAAAATTAAAAAAATAATATAATTGCTAATATGGACCGTTTTTAAAACAACAATTAACCTGGTCGACTTTTTGTGCAGGTAAAAAAATAATTGTTTACACCAGTAAAAAGGGTTTTTACTTTAAAAACTTATACAGGTTCCAGCAAAAGTGCCCCAGGCGTCCTTTATACAGGGTGTTCGTGAACTGTGGTACCAAACTGCCATGATAGAATAATCTTATTAAAATAAGAAAAAACGTTTATTTAAACATGTGGTTGTAAACTTTTTAAAAAACTTTGAAATTTTGAAAACACTCCGTGTCGTTCCGCTCGAGGCGCCACTGGACATATAAATTTAATAAGGTTAGTGCTTATTAGCCATAATAACATTGCCAAAATGGGTGAAGGATACTTCTTAAGGTAATGAATAAAAATTAAACAACGCATACTTCTTTGTGCTATTTTTTTCTAGAAGGGGGGTTAGCGACACCTTTGAGGGAGCCCCCTGGGGAGTCTAACATAAATATCATGTAATAAATGTCTAACAGTACAGTACTGGAACAGTCAAATTTTAGGTTTAGGGATCTACCCATATAAACTTGTACCCGCAGTAGCTACTATGAGGCTAGGTAGTGCCTCGGGGCCCCTAAACTCAGGGGCTCCTTGGAATTAAGAGAAGCCCCAGGCTTATAGCTGAAAAGAACATGTGCGGATGTAGACGAAGACCCTTTTTTCCTGGTTGTACGTTTTCTTGGGCTAAATTAGTTAATCAGTCGATGTTATTGAAATTGTATTTAGGGCCCTCCCAAGCAACAAGCTGACGTCTTATTGACGTCTCTTTTTAGTCATTTTTGGTCACATTTGGTCAGCAAAGACGACATAAGATGACAAAATGACGTTAAATTGACCTCCCCAAGTCACAGATAAAAGACGTCCCGTTAATGACGTCTTTAAGATGACGAAAAATTGCTCTTTTTTAAAAGCTAAATTGATACATTTTATTGGAAAATTGAAATAGGAAAAAACTCCTTACTGCTTGCAATTTCCTTGCACTGCAAGGTCGCATCTCTGGGGACACTGTCCAACCTAGAGATGTAGATTTTTACACAAGCCCAAGATATTTCCTTCAAATCTAATTGAGATCACCAACTAGAGGTGTGACTGCGATCGCAGTCGCTGCTACCAATCACCGGTTATTAACAAATCATTTTGGTAGCTGCTACTTGCGCCTGGCGATCGCAGTGAAAAAATCACTCTTTAATATTCGCAGTTCGCAGAGGTGGCGCTGCCCGTAACCACAACATTAAACGGCGACTGCGATCGCTGGACGGTGATTGTGATTGCGATTCTGTGATTCTAACCTCTTTCATTTAAGTTTATGGTGATTATGCATGTTTCCGTTAGTGAAATGGGATGCGAATTGGCTTGCTTATCGGATGAAAACTATTTTTTTATCAATTTGATTTGTTAATAATTCTATCGCGAATGTGTTGCCCAAATAATATGATCAAAGCTATAAATGTTTATAAAAAAATTAAGATATTTCATATACTTCGTGTAATGTCGGTTTTTTTATATACATTTAAATGACAGAATCTATTTAAAAATGATATATTTTTTCTTCATTCAATTTTAACAAGGTTATATATGACTTTATTTATGAAAATTTAGCATGTTTCCGTAAAGAGTGATAATATCACAGTTTTCAGTAGCAGCTACTTTTAGATAGCAGTAGCAGCGATCACCGATATCAAAAAATCACTGTTAAGCCCACCGCTATCACCAACCGCATACCAGTCTCGAAATATTTTAGTCGTATCGGTACGGTTTGGGCAATAAAAAGCGAAGATGTTGAATAAGCGTGGTAGTTTATTGTCCATTGCGCCATCTATCGGTAGAGTTTTTTCCTATTTCAATTTTGTAAAATTATTAGTCTTAATTTTCTGTCATATGATATTTCGGTTGGATTTTGACAAGAATCATATAATGTCACAAAATTTTTATGGCGGATTTTCTAAACATGACGTCTTAGATTTTTATGAGCTAGTATGACGAAAAAATGACGTCACTTCAACGACGTCAAAAACACGTCATTAAAATGACGTCATAATTTTGGTCTGATGACGTCCTATGACCAAAAGTGACTTAAAAATGACGTCATAATGACGTCAGCTTGCTGCTTGGGATACTTTACTTTTTGCCCCAGGACCCATGCTTACCCAGCTACGCCACTGACTTTACAAAGCAATTTATTAAGTCTCTTTCAAGAAGTGTTAATCTAAAAGTAGGTTTATTAATAGAAAATAAAATACAACTCTAGATTAAAAATAAATAATTCTTTTATTTAAAAATCATATCAAATATATTATATACAATAATTATACAGACCCCTTTTTGGGTCAAATAGTTATTAAAGATTAAAGCGACTAACGTATTTTTATATTAATTTTTGGTATTTAATAAACTTAAGATGGTTTCTATACCAATTTACTTTAAGTAAACCAGTTAAATTTAAATTAACATTTTATTTACATCTTTGAAACAAATCTTAAACTCTTCCTATACCTACGACAATAATAAAACCTAATTATTTACCATGGCACAATAAATACAAAGTTTACGCTGTTCTGTAATTATGGAAAATACATTTACTAAAAGTAAAATAATTTTAATTCCAGAGAAAATTCTACAAAGACCCGCAGTATACAGGGTAGCGAAAAAAGTAAAAATAGGAAGATATATTATTACCGCACGCATTAGAGACGCTCTAAAAGAATCCACAATATTTTTTAAATAAACAACCATTGATCAAGCAAAAATAATAATAGTATACAGGGGTAACCAACTGAACCGAGTCATATTTTTGACTTTCCTTATACCAAAAAAAAACAAAATGGCCATCCTGTTCTCATTGGATGAACATGTACAGTATAAAAATTTGAAACAACTTAAATAGGTAATAGTAGTAGTAGTTTCTTTCCTCTCTTTTCAAATAACCTTCTTTTGATTGTAATAGAAAGAGGCAAACAAAACACCCTTTCCATCAGAAATTTCTTCTCCCCAAGTCAAAAATCGGTGCCCTGCTGTAATATTTTCTTAAATAAAAACCGTCGAATAAAACAAATTTAGGCTTAGCTTATGTCTTTACATTAGTTAACATAGTTTTTATTAGATCTGACAATTACAAACTATACGATCATTTTGGATAAGATTCTGGCTTACAGTTGTTAAATCGTCCTTCATAGATATTCGACCTGACACCATGCAATTTTAAACGATCTCCTTTTGCGAAAAAGCAACTGTGTGCCGACAATTTTCAAAAAATGTTCAATTCATTGGGGCATTTGAAACGCTTTGTCCTAACTTTCAGGAGAACTACTGATGAAAAACATTTCTCAGTGTCTGTCATGTCTGCATAAATGAGAACGGTATTACTTCGTGCTTTTCCCAAATAAATAATTAATTTTATATTTTAATCTTTAAGTCTTACACAAATCCGCCTTCGCCTATCTCGCTTCAAAGGAGCACTAATATAAGTCCTTGAGTCTTTCACAACATTACTAGAGCTATTATATTCACTACTCACCATCCCTGGAGATGGTTTATTAGTAGAAACACTGGTTCGAACATTTTCTGAACTTGTACTTGATACATTTATTGCCGGATTCATTATAACATTTTCATGATGGTCTGAATTACTTTTGGGTGGCATATCAGCATTAGATTGAGAGTTAACATTTGTAGGTACAATATTTTCAACACTTTTATGACCTTCCTCCATAACAGGGGAGTATTTTGAAACGTAAGCTTCCCTTTTGACTTCCAGCTCACGCTTCTTAATTGGGGTTGAAGTATTTAGGATGTTACGGAAACTAAGCTGATTTTCATCCTTTACACCCCCTTGCTTTTCACTATTACCTTCTCTACTGTCCTTATCACTTTTACTCTTGCTTCCAACTATAAGCGACAGATTGCTTTTATCAAAATTACTAAGATCTATGTTGTAGAAAATCTCTTTTTCTGCAGTTCCCAGCCAGTCAGCTGTTTCAAGGTGAACTTCGGGTAAGGAACTATTAGCTAACTGTAGCTGATAATTCCCTGAAGCACCATCACCAGAATCAATACGGATTTCAGGAAACACACCTTCATGCGACGGTTGCGCCTGTGGATTTTCAGGATTAATAAGTGGAAATAAACGTAATGGATTATTCTCAGGTAATACATTTATTTCTAAACGATTTTCCTGAAGTTTAATATGTGTATGAGCAGAGTTATCCATTGCGACCTCATCCACTATTTGCATAGACTCTGTATATGATATTTTTTGCATTTTCCTTGATCTGCCATCTTCACTACTACTTCTCGAGCGCTTTCTTGTGTTTGAGGGAATGTCCGTAGCTGCTATAGCTTCTTTTTTACTGTTATTTGATTAAAAATTTCCTCTTGTTCCTTAATAGACTCGGGATCTTCAATTCTTCTAGGTGTTATTCTTTTAACGGTTTTCACAGGTTCTTGAACGGACTTATTCCTTGTTATAGAGCTGAGATTGGTCGCTAAAGATCGTTCTTCAATACGAGCGCTTTTTCTTCTACCTACAACTTTTCCTAATTTACTTATGCCAATCTTAAGGTTTCCTTCAGATTGCCTTTCAACAGTACTATCTGTAGATTTCCCAATACTCTCACTTATGGTATCTTTTCTTTCAGTTTCGTCTCTCGTTTCGAGTCTCTCACATGTTTGCACTGCTTCAATTTCTTTTTGATTATTTTTTTAGATTTATCCTCTTTCTGCTCTTTATTTTCATCATTGCGTTTATCCTTTCTTCTTTTTTCTTTATGTTTCTTTACTTGTTTCGTCTCTTCAAACTTTTCAGTTTCTTTTTCTAAAACAGATTCTTTTCTTTCATGTTGAGGCTCCTTAAGAGAAGACCACACATTATTTTGTGCCTCAGAAACAAGTTTTTCTTTAGTATCATCTTTCGTTATCTTCTTCTCTTCTTTATGATCCCCATTGTTGACCCTTTTTTCTTTATCTATCTGTTTTTTGGAACTTTGCGCTCCTTTTTCTTGTAAATCTCTGCCAATTGCATTTTTAATTTTCCAATAGAGTTTTCGATAACGCTGTTTATATTTTTATGCGTCGAAGCGATCATTTTTTGATATTCTTCTTCAATTTCCATACAAGATTTTTTCATAGCAGCACTAAAATCTTCCGAGTCTAAGCCCTCACATGACTGAGAGAATTTTGCCATACATTTTTCTATTTTCGAATTTATACTATCGCAGCTGACCTCATCACCATCGCTTTCACTAGATTCTCTGGGAGTACGAGCTTTCTTTTTAATTCGCAATTTTTCTTCATCGGCACACATATTCTTTTTTGACTTCTAGAAGGACGATTTATTTTAATTTTAAAGAAATTATTTTTTATTTTCTTTTCTTCAGGTGCTTTTTTGACTTGCTTTTCTTAGGTTGTTTTGCTTTACTATTTGCGTTTTCCTCGCTATTTTTTTCGGTCGCCTTCCTTTTTACACGTTTTGCTTTAGTCTTTTGTGTCCCTGCTTCGCTTTTTTCTTTATCAGGTATAACCTCATTTAAATTAGTCTGTTTTTCGTTTATCTGTTTTATATCTATGTTCCCATTATCTATCTGTTCTTCTTTTATACCATCTACACCTAAATTTATGTCCTCTTTTTAACATCCTCAACCATCATTTCACTTAAATGACATTCTGCAACTTCTATCTCTTCTTCTTTTATGTCTTCTTTAATATCTTCATTCCAACTTGATTTTCTTGACTTATCCGTTTCGGAAGATTCTTTCTGAACTTCAAATTTCTTTTTTGAATATACTGAGGAGAACTGTCAAATGGAGAAAGCTGATTATTTTGAGCGTCAGGAATACTAAAAAACAAAAACAAAATAAAAAATAAAATAAAATAAAACTGCCTTAAATACTTACTAAGTAGGATTACTACAAAACGGCTTCCTTTCCTCAATTTGTTGTTCTTCGAAAACCTTCGTGTTATCCTCGCTTTTTACTGTGTCTTTGATTTTTGGCTCGTCAATACTTTTACTTCTTTTTTAATGCCTTTACTTCTTTCTTTACGTTTATCAACTGTGTTTTCTTTTCGGTCTACACTCTTTGTGTCTTTTTTATCTCTGATTTTTACACTAGCATTACTAGTTGAATCTTTGGATTTTCCGATACCCTTTGAATTCCTTTTACGTTTTTTGAGGCTTTGTCTATCTTCTAAGCTTTCAAGTTTCCTAAAAATTCAAATTAATATTTTATACAACACAACTATATAATCCAAAACTTCTAAAAATTGGGCGCTTTTATATGCATTAACTATTTAGAAACGGCGTACTAAAAATTTTTGATATAAATAAATGCTTAACTAATTATAGTCTTAGGGTGTCCGCTAATTAGTGGCACATGGAAAAATAAGAGATTTCCAATGCTAAATGTTAAGATTTAACCAAACATACCTATATCACTGATCTCGATGGATTGCCAATGTTATTACCTGCGCGAAACAAAAGTTACATTTACTGGGCGAAAAAACGGGTTTGTGCGCAAGCAAATCGAGGGTGAACGAGCCTGGCGACAAACAGACTATCAGCAATATCGGAAAGAATCTTTCTCGACACCGTCCTGGTTTTCCGTTCGAAGTACGGTAGCTAATGAGCGACGGTCAAACCGCGAACGGAGGGTACAGGGTGCCGGTGTTTGTGTTTTGCCACGGCTTTTAAGTGCGCATGTTTGTTCACCCGTCCATTTGTTAACCAATATCCAAAAGTTGATACTAAGGAAGATACAGGGTGTCAAAGTGGAAAAAATATTTTCAATTTATTACAATAACTTATGATATGTTTCTATTATTTCAATAGGAATCGATATACCGGGTGTAAACGAATCTATTAGACAAGCCATAACTCCTGGAGTATTATACATATTAAAATGAGACTTGGGATGGGTAAATGGTATAAAGAGAGAAGAGTTTTTTGCATATTTTTCACTTACCAGTCACTTTCGGTTTAACCGAAAATGGCTTCAACTTTGTATTTTTAAATGGAACACCCTTTATATTTAAACACTTTTAGATTCCTAGGACAATTCTAAATAGAAGTTTGATATCTTTAAAAAAAAATTATGCCTTCTTGCATCTAGGTGGTAATGTTTATTATTATTTATTTATGTCCCTATTTTTAATCGGATCTCAAATAAATTGATATCGTTAGATTCGTCGAAAAATCTATATTTTTAAAATGTGCTTAGCTTAATTTGCGTCCAATCATGGCCACCTAGATGCAATTTTAAAAATGGTTTTTATAAAATCAAATCTAAAATGTCATATTCCAAGTTAAAATTGTCTCAAGAAGCCAAAAAGTGAAGCAATTTTCGGTTAAACTGGAAGTTACTGGGGAGTGAAAAATATGCGAATACCCTCCAATTTTCATAGCATTTACCAATACCAAGTTTTATTTTAATATGTCCTATACTTAAGGAGTTATGGTTGTCTAATATATTCGTTGACACCTCGTATAGAGGTATTTTTACATGACCTATTCAGATCTGATTTTATTTTATTTTGATGTGTAAACTTTAGGATGCTAGCTACATTATTTAAATTTCTTCAAAACGTCTCAACTTCTTTCTGCTTCTCTGTATGTTCCATTTGTGTGAATCAGTAAACTCCATTATGCTTTCTACACAAAAAAGGTATACTTTGTTGGAATGGCTCTGAGCAACCGGTTTCAAGATTATTTGCATTTAGGTGGTTAAGTACAACCAAAAAGTATATGAAAGAATACATTAAATCTTTGTCTTATATGAGGCAGTTGTAGAGTAAACATCAGTATGTAAAGAAGCCATGCGGTCATCAGTTCTGTCTCACTTTCAAATTATTCTCCTTTTTATTGATTGCACACTATTTAAGTCGACGCGTTTAGAAAGAAATAGTTGATTGCCGTCTTTATTTGTATGTCGCCCGCAGCTTCTTTATACCTGGTTTTTACTTTAGTTACGGCTAATACGCAGATTTTAAAGGTATTATTACAAAGAGGTAAGAGCCATTCTTACAAAGAATACCTTTTTGTATAAAAAGCATAAAGAGTTTACTGGTTTACATAAATGGTACTTACAGTGTAGCACAAGAAAGTTGGGACGTTTTGAAGAAATTTAAATAGTGTAGCTAGCGCCCGCTAGTTTACACATAAAAATTAATATAAAATTAAAATAGCTGGTATCTAAAAACGCCCAGATGACGAAAGGGAAAAGCGTATCAAAAATTATTGAAATAAATTCAAAATATGTTTTCACTTTGACATCTTGTTTCTTACTTATTACCAACTTTTGGATATAAGTATGTATGTTTAAATCTTAATATTTTAGTATAAAGGAATCTATGGGTTTTCCATGTACCATTAATTAGCGGACACCCTGTATAACATTTAAAATAAAATTGTTTTAATTTGATAAACAGATGGGTGAAGCTCGCATCTAATTCCGATTTTAGACTCTATAGTTCTTCATAGTAACAACTTAATACAAAAATATAAATCCTTTAATAATGTATTGTCTAAGCCACATATATGTATATAATTCATTCTGAAAGCAATGCCGTAAAGTACACAAAAATGATAAAGTAAACAAGCCTTTTCGAAAGCACCTAGCCTATGACAGAGCCTGCTTACATATTTTTAGATAAATAAAAAAACATTGCTAAAACACATATCATGTACTTAAAAAACATCCTTTTCGTCTCTGTCCTGCCATAAAACCTGTAGAACGAAACTATTTGGTTTTAATATTTTTTGGTGCAATAAATCAGTTGTTCACAAAATGGTTTGTTTACATTATGATCTTTGTCGCATGGCTTTCAGAATGAATGACCTCTGGCCCAAGCTTTAATAGTTTACAAAACTTACAGAAGTTCTGTAGATTCAGGTTCACCAACCATGCTTTGATCTGGAGTCTGACTACCAAAAAGTTTGGTTATTTCATTCAGTAGTTTACTAGATATGACTTTACTAGACTTCAGTTCTATTGGTGATATTACAGCAAATACACTTCTTTTGATCTCATCTTCTTGTTTGGATTTTTCCTGATTATACCAGCTTTCTTTCTCACTGTCTGATCCTTCAGTTTCTTTTTCTACAGATAAGCTTCCTTGCTTTTCATCATATATATTTTCAACTTTTGGTTTTCCTATATCACCCTCTAGACATTTTTGCAACTCTTCGGTATCTAGCTGTTCTGTACTCAAATTTGATGTATTTTTTGTACTAAAATTTAAAAATTTTGTTAAATTTTTTTCGTTTTTTAAGGGTTAATGTTAGCTGTGGCTGTTGTTTTTTAATTATACCCAAATAACTAATTTACAGAACCAGAATATATAAATCTTTTTTTGGCTTTCAGATATTTAAAAATATACTAGTTTACATAGGATGTTGTTATCCCCAGAGTTGGGTCGAATACTAAAAATCGGTATTCGAGTACAAATACGAATACCGGAAAAAAAGTATTCAAATACCGAATATTTGAATAAGATTCGGTAAAACAAATCTCCACCTCATATTTTTGTATTTTTTTTCGCTCCCAGCATTCTCAAATTTACCATCAATAATGACAATTTTGGTACTTAAATAGTGCTATCCAAATTTCGGTATTCGTGTATTCAAATACTCGGTATGCCGGTATTCAATGCTCAAAAAATCTATTTGTCGAATACTAAAAAGTATTCGAATACTGTAAAAGTATTTGGATACAGAATCCCGGATACTGACCAAAAAGTATTCTGCCGAATACCGAATACCAACCACACAAATCTATTCGAATACCGGCCAAATGTATTCTGAATACTATTCAACAGTATTCAGTATTCGACCCAACTCTGGTTACTCCCAAACTTTTATGCATATATTTTTATATAAAGCGTCCGAAAATTCAACGATAATGCCGAAAAAGCTAATGAGTTAACCAATAAACCTAATAGTTGATTTTCAATATGAAATTACCTGAAATTTTATTAAATTGCCAATATCTCAAGAAACCATCGAATTTTTATTAAGGTCATTTTATGATTTTTTTAATGGTTATAAGTTGTTTTATCAGGCCTTTGAAGATTATGGTTGACTTTTCAGAACTTTGTATAATCTTTTAAATTAAAGTTATTATATTTAAAACCTCGACAAAAACTCTTTTCTAATGATGTATTAAAACTTTTAAAGAAAGCCTAGTACAGCAATCATTTCATTTGAAAAATTCATTTTAGACCAGGGTAGATAATTTTGAAACGAAAAAAACTTATAGTAGAATGAGACCCATTGGAAAAAGTAGAAAATATTACAAAAGTTTAAGGAAAAATAAATTCCAGGCGATCTGAGTTCGGGAAGGGGGAGGAGGGGGGATTAAAATGTAAAAAACGGTTTTTCTGGGTTTTAGGTCAAACTACAAGCCTTATGAAGAAAAGTGACACGTAAATTTTCGATTAAAAATAAGGGTATTTTTAATATTAAGTCAAACAATGTATAAAACAAAAATATTAAAACCAAAAAATTACTGTATATTTGTGACAAATAAAGGTACGTTTTCAACAAATTTCGTGAAAAAATAATTGTTTTTGTAAAAGATAAAAAGATTTTTCACATAAATTGTGAGGTTATGTAAAAAAGCTAAATACAAAAGTTGTACATCTTTACATTGCCTACAACTTTGCAATTTAACTTTTTTCCATTAAACTTGTAGTTTGGCCGGAAATCTAGAAAAACCGTATTTTACACTTTAACTCCCCCTCTTCCCGACCTTAGATCGCCTGGAATTTATTTTTTCTATAAATTTTGGTATATTCCCTACCTTTTTCAGTGAGTTTCACTTTCCTATAATTTTTTTTTCACTTTTTACTTTTTTTAAAGGCTTCCGCACTTCGGCATTTGGGTAAACAAGAAACAAAAAACCTTCTGTCAGCGATATACATATTATACAGACTCT
Organism: Listronotus bonariensis; assembly: GCA_014170235.1. NCBI lineage: Eukaryota > Metazoa > Arthropoda > Insecta > Coleoptera > Curculionidae > Listronotus > Listronotus bonariensis. Next base: position 82,029 of record JACEGR010001644.1, on the reverse strand, counting down.
CCACGGATGGGATTTACAAGAGAACAAATGGACCAAAAATTTGATTTTTTAAAAAGTAATTCTTTATAAAAATCTTTGCTTGATTAAAACAATATGATTTATAAAGAGAAAACGTTGATTTTGTATACAGAGGTTCGCAAAAACTTGAAAATATAATTTCCAAGAGTAACCTAACTTTGTTTTTAATTTTTAAGCAAAATGCTATTAGGTAAATTTATTTAGAATAAAGTTTGTAAACGTTAAAAATAATAATACAAAATATTATTGAACTCCATAATTTGGCGAAAACCCCTTGATCAAATTACTTTACAGCTGAAAAATTGTGTTTTGTAGGAATTTGGAGGAAGCAGGGGTTTAAAAAGCAAATTATGATTTATATTATATTTTATTATAATTTTTTTACAAGCAATCATTTTTATTAAGAATACCTTTTTGTCGCAAATTAATTTTTTGTATCCATTTTTCCTCTTGTAAACCCTATCCTTGAACAGTCTGTATAATTTACATTTTTTTTTAATATTTAAAAAGTTTAAATTCTTGGGTATCACAAAGAAAAACTAAATGCATAACCTAGAAGATACTTTTCAATGCCTAAAAATTTAAACATTTTTTAATAATTTTAATTCCAAGGCTCTAGAATATTACTTCTTTATTATATTTTTTAACTACATAATGAGATAAAAATGAGGATTTTTCCTAACATTTTAAGTAAATAACTAAGGAAAAAGGTTTTTTAAATGATACAAGTCAACAGCTAAGTTTAAGTATACATCAAAACAATTTGTAAATAAAAAAATTTGTGATATCAATATGACTGGTGTTTTTTATTGTGCAACCCCTCTTTTAAACCAGCAACCTGTGAACAAGACATTTTAAATGAAGGTGTCAGCTGACCACAAGATCTCTGGCATCCCAACGAGTCTCAATATCTACCTGCTAACCATAGCTTCATTTCTATTCACCGCTTTCTCAATTTCCTCGATGCATTCTGATTCAGAACTATTATAGAGAGATCTTCTACTTTTTACATATTTACTCGGTGACATTCGTCGCATATATCCAGGTATATTTTTACGTAATGGAGGTGTATAACTCCTAAAATAAAAGATTTTAAAAGATATAGATTTTATACCTTAACATTTTCTTTATTCTAATCAAATAATTGCTAGAAATATCTCTTTCTTACCTTTCTTCCTCCCTTTCTGGGATGTTTGTGACAGCCTCCTGAATTTCTTGGGTGTTACAATCAAAGGGTTTAAAAGGGGACCTTTTGCTCTTGGTTTTATCGGGATGAGCCTCATCATCAAAGATATTGGATCTCCTAACAAAATTTTCGGCAGTGTTGCTTGCACGTGGCGGAGTGGGACCTCTAGATAATACATAAATTTCTTTTATTTATAGCTTAAACCACTTTAAATGCCACCAAGATTAAATCAATTTGTTTTGTTGGTATTTTTTCAATGCGTTTATGTGTTTTTTTTGGTTTTTTAGAACTTATCGCAAATAAAAGTATGCAATGGATTAAATGCAATGATTTTAATTTTGTATATTCACTTTCTTAGTGCTGTATTTTCCATATTATTTAAAAACCTTAATTTTAGATGTATGCCCAGTTTTACAAATGCAAGTTCAGTTTATAGTAGGGGAGCCCACGATGCTAAATGAGGATTTACTCGAGCGTCATAGAGACCTCTTGGGTTGCAAAGCTTAAATGATAAGAAGAATAAAATGTTAAATCACCAAGAAAAAATAACTGTAAAAACACAAAGAAGGCGAATTATCTCTAATAAAACTCTGTACGATTTAAAAACAAGTCTAACAAAAGAACTGCTGGGAAGATATGTATAACGGCAACAACACAAACGAATGCTTTGATGGATTTCTGCGGACTTTTTATGGCACTACGATGTTTTTTGTCCAATAAAAAATATCTTGGTGAATAGCAAAACCAGACCAGATTGGATAACAGAAAGTATAAAAATGAAAAGACTCGTCTAAGAAATCTGTATGATTTGGCTCAACGCGTGCAAAAAATGAAATTTGGGAACAGTATAGGGAACAGAAAAGGCAATACAGAAAGCAGATAGCAAATACCAAAATTGAATTCAACAAGAACAGAATAGAACAAGCAGGAAACCAGTCGCGAGAAATTTGGAAAATTATTAACCAGGAACTAAATAGAAAAACAGATTTTAAGGATACACACCTGTTGATTAACCAAGAAATGGTTACTGATGCGAAAAAAATTGTTGACTTGTTCGGGCATTACTTTGCAACCAGTGCACAAAGTAAGATTCAAATTCACTTCCAACAAAACGTCTCTACAAAACCAACAACATCGAAAATGATTCCAAACTCTATTTTTCTTAATCCAATTAACACAGAGCAAGTGGTTACAATAATTAAAGGTTTAAAAAATAAAAAATCATCAGGTTTTGACGGTATTCCATCCAAAGTTGTAAAGCATGTGTGCGAAGAGATAAAACATCCCATTGAGTTTCTTATTAATCACGCAATAAGCAGTGGCATTTTTCCATCAGCGCTGAAGCTGTCAATGGTCACACCGGTGTTTAAGAAGGGAAGCAAATTAGACATCGAAAACTATCGAGCAGTAGCAGTTCCGAGCATATTTTCCAAGATATTTGAACGTATCTTGTATAACCAGCTTATGGGATTTTTGGCTAATTTTAATATTATAGGAAGCGAGCAGCATGGGTTTCTAGGAGACAAATCTACCGAAACAGCAGGCTTTCAAATCGTAGAATTTATTCATAAAGAACTAGACAAAAATCGCTTAGTTGTCAGCCTATTTTTCGATTTGTCAAGAGCCTTTGATACTCTGAATCTTAGCTTTATCCAGGAGAAACTTAACAGTATTGGAATAAGAGGAACTGCACTTACACTTATCATGTCCTTTCTCTCCGATAGACAGCTAATGGTACGAATGAATGGCCTTACATCTCCAAAATATGGAATAAACATCGGCACACCTCAGGGATCAGTTCTGGCACCGCTTATATTTATTTTGTTTATTAACGATTTATCATTGCCAGGAATCACAATCAAATATGCTGATGACACATCAGTTGTCATATCAGCAAACAATGAACCTGAACTTCATCAACGAGTTTACGACGTCTGTGACGGTATGGATCGATGGTGCTTCTCAAATGGTCTGATTCTAAATAACAATAAAACAGTTACTGTGCATTTCTATAAAACAGAGCCCAAGGTGCAGATTGATCAGACTAAAGATGTGAAATTTCTGGGAACATACTTGGATGCAAGGGTGACATGGGAACATCAACTGGACTACATCTCTTCAAAACTAAGCCAAGCATACTTCGCTATACTTAAACTTAAGCAGACAGTACCAACATCAACGCTAATGATCACATATTATGCACTGGCTTACCCTCACTTAAGTTACAATATAATACTATGGGGACAAGCAGTTAATGTGAATCGAATACTGGTGGCACAAAAGCGAATTATTAGGCAAATTTTTGGTCTGAAGCCACTGGAAACCTGTAGAGATGTTTTTAAACAAAGCAAAATTCTTACTGTTCCATCAATATACATTTTTAAATGCTCCATATACGTGTATAAAAATATGGATCAATTCAGGCAGAATGGGAGAAATCATGACTACTTCACAAGAAATCGAAATGGATTGGCATATCCAAGCCATTCTTCAGCGATGTACGAAAAATCACCATACTATGCATGTACAAGGATCTACAATAAACTACCCGAAGAAGTAAAAGATTCAAGTACGATTGGGGCATTTAGAGGTCGGTTAAAAAGGTTTTTAACGGAAGGAGTATTCTACAACCTAAAAGAATTCCTGGAGCGTAGAACGTAACTGCGTTGTTTTAACTTTGTTTTAATTTAGAATTTATAATTTACTGATGTCTTACTTTGTTTGTCACTTTAATGTTTTCAATGTTTCTCAATATTGTTTGGTGTTTTTTAATTTTTTTTTATATATTGTGGCATCGTCCTGTATACAAATTTATTATAATTTATTATATTAGTTTTAGTTAGATTAAGGACGAAACTTATATCATGTATTTGATCAAAAAGTAAATAAATTGAATTTGAATTTGAATTTGAATATATAATGTATACCTTTTCATCAGTGGGGAAGTAGCTATACACTTTTCAATATGTCAAAAAATATTATTATTATTTCAGCTTGTAGGTATCATTCGGGTTGTATCCGATTACACATTTTTCGTTTTCCCTTTATTATTTTCTTCAAAATAAAAAAATAGCCACGCTCGAAAATGTTAATCTGACGTTTTTCTTTGTAGCCCTCTGTTTCCTTTAAGTCACTCTCAAATTGTCAGACTAGTGGAATATACACTGTTTGGCATGTAATTAACTTACTCAATCTTAATCAGACGCGCTCGACAATTTCTAATGGATATATTTTTGTTTTTTCTGATCGGCCCTGTATATGGGGCTCATATTTGGTGGAGGTACTTAACCGGGTACAAGGTACCCTCTGGTATATTAATCTTCCGCGATGTAGTAAATCATCAACTGGTACATGAACCTGCCCATTTAAAATAGATTGCTGTCAAGTAAATGCAAAAAGTGACAGCAATATATTTTAAATGGATAGTTTCATGTACCAGTTCTGCCGTCCAACGGAAAAACACCGTATGTGTATTTTGTGACGTTGAATTTTGGAAACATAAGGCATTACGCCACTTGGACAAATGTACCAGAACTATCTTCTGGAACCATTAGACCGATGGACCATCAAAACTAACTTTGCATTTTTTAAAAACTAACCTAACTTATTTGACTAACTTAATTTAGTACGGGCATATCCCCCATTAGGGGTAGCCCGTACGGGCTTAACTAAAACTTTAACTTTTTTCTGTATTCTACTTTTACTACCTACTTCTTAACTAATATTTTTTTAATTTCTTCCTCCCAACTCGTTCCTGCATTCTTGGGTAACTGTGTTTATATACAAAGTTGAACTCGGTTTTTTAGTGACTTAGCACGTTTACGACCTTGCCCGTTCAACCTAGAAATTTACCTTGCCGGTTCGAGGTCTAAGCTTTGCCATTATTTTAAATTGTTATATGTTTTACTTTAAGATGTGTTTTTTCATATCGAAAAAATTAAATAAATATTAAAATTATTAAAACTTACATACCCATACCCCCTATACAGGGTGTTCACAATATTATAAGCCTATTCACATACGGTATTTTTCCGTTGGACGGCAGAGTTGAGCTCAACTGAACCTAAACTGAACTCGCAATTGTTAAACTGGGCATTATCTTTTGAGCATAACAAAAGAAACAAATGAACATCGAAAAGTTAAGAGCAAAGAAGAGGTATATTTTTTTAAATGGAACACCCTGTATATTATGTTACCATTTGATATGTGTATCTTTAATAGTTTTGGAAATAGGGGCACTTAAATACAAAAAATAGCAGATATAATTTCCACTATATCAACGGCACTGAGCTTAATGCATACAGCTTAGACCTGTAGATATAATGGAAATTATATCCAGATTTCAATGGTAATATTTCTGAAACTATTAAATGTATCAAATATGATATTTCCTTAAAGCTCTTGTAAAGATCTTTTTAATGATGACATATTATACAGGGTGTTTCACTAAAAAAAGTTTACCTCTTCAATTTTCTTAACTTTTTAATATTTAGATAATAGAGAAAAAAACTATGAAACTTTAATGCAAGAAGTTTTTTTCTATATCTTTTAATTATCAAGCGGATGGCAAAATATAAATGAAAACCCTGAACACAGTACTTTGCTGTTTCCCATGGCAAAAACTACAATTGGATAATGGTCATTGAAAGGCACCATGTGCCAAATCGCGAAAAATGAGTTTTTGGCACCAAACGACTTCCTTCTATTCATTTTACATGTGTAAAAAGTTCCACACGCCTGGTTTTAAGTTTGCGCTATCTATACAGTAAAGGCCCAAACCACATAATGGAAAAATGCAGTTTTCTTTTATACTGGTTAAGCAAATAGGTATTGGGATATCGGCCAGTAAAGCAACAACAAAGAATGTATGTGACTTATCCAATCCGAAATGTTTACATGCGGGTATTCACGTTAGACTATCTCTTTTCCTCACATTGCCTATGTGTTAAGTTATTAAGCTGATCCGGTATAAAAGGATCCAAGAAGGGGTTCTCTTTATATAAACTTATTGGTGTCATTTTTAACTAAAAATATTATTTATTTTTCCCCTTTGTTTAAACAGAACCGTGATACTTTGGATCTTTTTAAAGTACCATTCCAGTTTTATTTATTTATTTAAAAGGAACTATCGACCAAAAAATCTAAGTGTCTACAGTTTCAAAGTTAATATAAATAAGGCATTCAGTTGAGGCTAACAATTCCTTTTAAACGACGTATCATGTTTAAATAAGAAAATTAAAAATTTGTTAACTTTTGTGCAATATTTATTTTTTAATACAATCGCTGATAACTCAAATATCCAATTTGGCGCTTGGTTCCTTTTCAATTAGCATCATCCAATTGTCTTTGGTATGATGCAATAAATGTCTTGAATTTCATACTGTTTTGTATTATATATAATAATAATAATAAAATAAATATAAGCCATCTTAATCTTACAAATCATTGGTAATGGTATATTTAAAATTTACCTGTATTTTACATCATCAGTACCAGGAATATTTGTTACTGCGTTCTGGATTTCATCAATGCTTTCAGATCTTCTTAAAGAAGACATTTTACTTGGAGTTCCATCCTCTTTTAGGGTATCTGGCGTATTCGGCATATTTCCACTAGCATTAACAAGATGAATAGGAGCACGACCACTAAATAAAAAAATCATATTTAACAAAAGATGTAATATTAAAACAATTTTAAATGACACCAACATATTTCATACAGTGTGTCCCAGAATTGGTATTACAAGAGGACAAATGGACCAAAAATTTTGAAATGTTTAAACGTTCTTTTGGGAAAACTGGTCGCATGGCCCAAAACTAATAAATACAAAATTTTACTTCGATTGGTATTATACGGGTTATAACTAAATACATGAAAAATGACCATGAGTAAGTACCTTTATTTTTTAAATATAGAACAAAACTGTATTAGTAAATGTTGTATTCAAAATTATGTCAAAATTCTAAAGTTAAAGAGTTATAGTAGAAATATATTTTTGTCAAATTTTTTACATTATGCATTAACAGTTTGTAAAATACTTTGGCTTAAGGCAGCAAATTTTCACAAAAATTATTAAATTTTCTTTTAAATTTTGCTCCCTCTTGCACATTATTTAAGTTGTAATTCATAATGTAAAAAATTGACAACCCACTTTTTTTACTCTCATGCTTACTCTCAAGTTTTGAAATAAAATTTAATTCTCTCCAACACTTACTTATACAATCATGTTCTATTTTAAAAAATAAAAGTAATCAGTTCCTAGGGTATACAGGGTGTCCGGGAAATGTGGAAATCTCTCGGCACACGTATGGAACAGATTAAACAACAATGACAAGTCCCTATAAAATTTTTTTCTGCTTAAGCCCTGCGGAGATATGATCCCCCAAAGGGGGCAGCTAGAAACAGATTTTTTTAACAAATTTAAAGCAAGGCTCTGTATAATTCTTTGATAACATTTTGGGCAACATGCATACTAGTAAAGACTCTGAAAATAGTGCCCTTAAAACTTATGTCGCTTCTTTAGTTTGCCAGGGATTTTAATACCTGTTTTCACATTATTGATAATATTTTTACGCCCTGTAGTGAAGACACAAAAAAATAATCTTTTGGTAGTTTAAACTCTTTGCTAAAAAGGTACTCTTGTTTGACATCGATAAAAATGAGTCATGTTTTCGAGAAATTATTGCAACAAACATTTGCAACAATAAATTCCTGACGTGCTACGAGAGGACTTCAACATCAGAATCAAAAATTACAAATTACATCGAAAAAATGGCACACATAAACAAAATAAACCTTATTGTACAAATAATTTTTTACTCGAAAACGGCCTATATTTTATCGATAAACAAGAGTACTTCTTTTTATAGCAAAAAGGTTTTAAACTACCCAAAACATATTTTTGTGTCTTCACCATACAGTGGCGTAAAAAATATTATCAGTAATGTGCGAAAACTAGCGTCCGTCCCTGGAAAACTAAAGAAGCGACATAAGTTTCAAGGGCACTATTTTAAGAGGTCTTTACTTTTCAGTATGCATCGTACTAAAACATTATCAAAATTATACAGATGCTTTTAAAAGTTATTCACGAAAAATCTATTTTTCTAGCTGCCCTCTTTAGGATCATATCTCCGCAGGGGGCTTAAACGGAAAATCTTTATAGAACTTCGTAAGTTATTTTCATCTGTTCCATACGCGTGTGCGAGAGACTTCCTACATTTTCCCGGACACCCTGTATATTAGTTTTGGACCATACGACAAGTTTTATTTTTTTTTATTTAAAAATTTTTGGTCCATTTTTCCTCTTGTAACACCTATTCTGGGACACACTGTATGTAAATTGCGTTTTATTAACATTATTATACCCATGTTTTTTATCAATTAGGCCTTAAATATCATTTTTACAGCTCTAAAATAGTTTTCTCTTAAAGGAGAAGTAAAAAAGTAAAATATTTCTTACCTTGGACTTTGAATTGTAATATTGGACAAAATTTTAATCTTTTTGAGAGAGTTCTTCTTTTTCTTTAGTCTCAAGAGATTTCTTAATAGGACTATTGTTGTCATCATCTGAGATACTTAAGTCATGCCAAAAACTGTCTTGTCCTAATGAAATATCAATATTTTCAACTGCAGCTTTGGAATCACAGATAACTACAGGTTCTTCGTCTTTAACATTATTTCTGTTACAATAATCACTTTCACTTTGTTTTTGATTACTATCTTCTTTTTCTTTTACAATATTGGTTGTATTCTGGTCAAAATTTGGCATATCAACTTCAGTTTCTTTAATAGGTAAGTTTTTGAGTTGCAATTTGTCATTCTCATGTGTAACTACAGGTTCTTTATTTTTAAAATTACTATTATCCTTTTTACTGTCATTATTACTTTCATTTTCCTCTATTAGTTTGTCCACATTTTTATCATTATTTTCTTCAAGTACTTCATTAACTTTATTTACTATCTCTTTAAATTCCATTTTGTCATGATCTTGCTTAGACCAGATTTTACTTTGCTCCTGTTTCTTGTTAGCAACTTTGTTATCTTCTACTGGTTTTTCTTTAGTTTCTTTATGTACTATTTCTTTCACTATGCATAACTGCGTTTTCTCACTATTATCCTCTGTTTTAGGCAGTCTCTCAATATCTAACTTATTATCTATTTGAACTTCTTCTTTATTATTTTTACCTGTATTACTGTGAAAGTTTTCATCATCACTAGTGGTGTCTGAAGCAATAGTGACTAAAACAATAAAAATGAAAATTATATTTTTCTTGAAGTTTTTGAGGTATACCGGGTGTTTCAGGATAAGATAATCATTGTTATGAGTATAAATCCTAAGGCGATTTAAAGAGAAAAAGTTTAAATAAACCTATGTTCTAAATGGATTAACTTTTAATATACAGGATGGATCATTACCATTCCATATAATTTAGTAAAATTTAGGACTATATTGCAAAAAAGTGTTTTAAAGTCGTAGGGACTCTCCTTAAAATATATATGACAAGGTTATATTAAGTATACAGTCTTTTGTTTTGTGTACACTTAGTTGCCTATACAGAAGTTGATTATTTATAAAAATGCATGCATTATAAAGACTAATAAATAAATGAATTTGTATATGGTAATATTATTCAATAAAATTTGCAAAAAAAAGCTTATTTTTAGCCAATTAGCTTTTCTTTTGGTTCATTCTGTATCATCTAGTATCTGAGGTTCTATAAAAGACAATAAAAAAACACATTCTGGGAACTTAAAAATAAAAAATAAGCTTATATGGCTTAAATACTAAACTTTAAAATTTTATTTTTACTGAATCTATTGCATTACCTTTAACATCAGTGCTCTTTCTTCTTAATTTATAAGTTGATAAACTAATTTTTTCTCTACTTTTGTTTGCAAATGAATGGACTTCGTGCTCTAAATCTTTTGATGATCTCAACTGATTAACAGCCTTATCTTCTTTAACACAATTTGTGTCAGAAATGGATTCTTCCATATAGTTTTGTTCTTTTTAGGGTTACAGCTTTGAGCATCCAAGTTTACATTACTCACTTTTGTTTTTAATTCATTATTTTCTATACTAGAACCAGCATCATGTGACACTGGTTCTTTACTTCTATTGGGCATTGAGTCTTTAAAATTAATTAACTCTTCCTTAATTCTTCCAACTTTTTCAATAAGGTTGACATAGGACGATGTTTTGTCTTCTTTTATGTCACTTTGTTGGACAATTTCTTTATGCCTATTATGATTTTCTGGCAATGTTTTTTCTTTCTTTTCTTTTAATTTAGGTTTTTCACTTCTTTGTTTGTGCTATACATTTTATTATTTTTTGACTCTCTAATTAATGATTTTTTTCTATCATGGACTTGTCTTGCTTAGTAATCTCAATATCTGTTTTCTTTGTCTGGGATATTTTCTCAGTTTTTGTTACAATCTCAGCTTTTTGTTTAATTTTCCAAGACTGTCTTGCTTGAAAAAGAGTTGGATGATGCCCTTTGTCACTTGGAGGTTTGTTATTTATTGTTTTATTTATAGGATTCACTTCATCATCATCAATAAGCCATAGGTCACATTCCTCATACTTTTTACAAACATTTTCTATTTGTACACTTTCAGCATCTCGTTCCCCACTCTCTTTATCTTTATTTTGATGCTGAAGCCTTGTAGCTTCAGCCAACATCTTCGCCATTTTTTCTTTATGTTGCCCATATGTTTCTTTCGATTTTGTAACCAATGCATCTTTTCTGAATTGAAAATTCTTTGGAAACTCACTATTACTGAGTTCATAGTCCAACTCTTCTTCAGAATTTGAAAATGTTATACTCTTTTTCGAGCCAGTCTTGGATCAGCTCGCTTTTTGTTTCTTACTAATTTCCTTTCAACTTGAGAAAGGCCTCGATTTTCATCTTTTTTTCCATGGTCATCATCAATGCTATGCTGTAGTTCACTAGTTTGTAATTCTTTTTGTCTTTCTTTCAGCAACCTAAAAATATAAATATGGTAAGCTCTCTTTAGCAATATTTACATTATATATTTTTTAATATCAAGTTACTATATGAATACTATTTCTAAATATACTAACTTTTCCAGTTCCTCCTCGGTAACATTTTCAAGATCTGGTAGTAAATTTAATGACCTAATATTCTGATCTTCAGGGTGTAAATGTTTATCCCTAAAGCATAAAAATAAAAGTAAATTTATAATTAAAGTTTCCACTACAATGGTATGCAATATCAAACTATAAATCCAGCTTAAAACTTAGTAACACACTGACAGATGAGTAATCATACATGACACTTACCTTTTGTCCTTAACACTTGATTCTTCAAAATCACTTTCTCCAGACAGGTGAAGTTGTAAAGATTCAAGATCACTTTTATCATTTTCACCATGCATGTAGGTTCTCTCTCTAGAAGGTTTTTTCTGACCATTCGATTTTATGTACTCTTGTTCCATGCTAAGTATTTGTAGTTTTTCAGATGGTCTATCAAACTCACTCCTGTCTTTATCACCATTTCTTCTATGTCTGCTGTCAATAATATTGCCATGTCTATCCCTTCTTATAGGAGAAGCTTCTTTATGTCTTGACCGTTCATATTCAGCACTATCTACATAAGTAGATTTACTTCTGTTTCTACGAATTCCACCCCTATTTCGTTTATCACCCTTATCATCTCTTGGATTTCTTTCAAACCCTTCTCTTTCTGGTGATCTTATGTATCTTTCCCTTGACAAAGACCTATTTTTCCTTAAATGATGCATTCTACCATATCTTTCCCTCGAATTAGATCTAGACCTTCTTGACAACCTTTCTTTATCTCTATATCTGTTATCTCTGGTCTCTAACCTATCAGGATAATTATTTCTCTTATCTGTTTTATCTCTGTCTCTAGAAGATGATCTGTTATGTTGTTTATCATGATAGTTTCTCCAATTTAGATGTTCAAAGTCATTTCTTCTACTAGATCTTTCATTGCTTTTATACAAGTTTTCTTGTATGGACTCTTTCCTTTTCAGGTGATCTCTTTCTTCTTTACAAGTATTTTCATCTTCTGATCTTACCCTACTTCTCTTGATATTATTATCTTCTATTTTTTCATTATTATGAAGTATATTCTCTTTTCTTCTATTTGAATCTTCAAATTCATTTCTTCTACTACCTTTAACTTTGCTTTTATACAAGTTATCTTGTTCAGTCTCTGTCCTTTCAAGGTGATTTCTCTCTTCTTTAGATATCTCTTTATCTCTAGATCTTGCCCTATTTCTCCTGGAATCTTCATGTTTGGTTTTTTCATTATTAGGAGGTATTGGTATATCCTTTTCAGGAACTCTATTTAAATGTTCAGATTCATTTCTTCCACTCCCTCTTACTTTGCTCTTATACAAGTCATCTTTTTCAGACTCTTTCTTTTCAAGGCGATCTCTCTTTTCTTTACATGTCTCTTTATCTCTAGATCTTGTCCTATTTCTATTGGGATCTTCATGTTCGGTTTTTCAATATTACGAGGTATTGGTATATCCTCTTTTCCTCTATTTGAATCTTCAGATTCATTTCTTCCACTCCCTCTTACTTTGCTCTTATACAAGTCATCTTTTTCAGACTCTTTCTTTTCAAGGCGATCTCTCTTTTCTTTACATGTCTCTTTATCTCTAGATCTTGTCCTATTTCTATTGGGATCTTCATGTTCGGTTTTTCAATATTACGAGGTATTGGTATATCCTCTTTTCCTCTATTTGAATCTTCAGATTCATTTCTTCCACTCCCTCTTACTTTGCTCTTATACAAGTCATCTTTTTTCAGACTCTTTCTTTTCAAGGCGATCTCTCTTTTCTTTACATGTCTCTTTATCTCTAGATCTTGTCCTATTTCTATTGGGATCTTCATGTTCAGTTTTTCAATATTACGAGGTATTGGTATATCCTCTTTTCCTCTATTTGAATCTTCAGATTCATTTCTTCCACTCCCTCTTACTTTGCTCTTATACAAGTCATCTTTTTCAGACTCTTTCTTTTCAAGGCGATCTCTCTTTTCTTTACATGTCTCTTTATCTCTAGATCTTGTCCTATTTCTATTGGGATCTTCATGTTCGGTTTTTTCAATATTACGAGGTATTGGTATATCCTCTTTTCCTCTATTTGAATCTTCAGATTCATTTCTTCCACTCCCTCTTACTTTGCTCTTATACAAGTCATCTTTTTCAGACTCTTTCTTTTCAAGGCGATCTCTCTTTTCTTTACATGTCTCTTTATCTCTAGATCTTGTCCTATTTCTATTGTGATCTTCATGTTCGGTTTTCAATATTACGAGGTATTGGTATATCCTCTTTTCCTCTGTTTGAATCTTCAGATTCATTTCTTCCACTCCCCTTACTTTGCCCTTATACAGGTCATCTTGTTCAGACTCTTTCTTTTCAAGGTGATCTCTCTCTTTTACATGTCTCTTTCATGTTCAGTTTTTTCATTATTAGGAGGTAAAGGTATATCTTTTTTGGAATTCGGTACCGTGTATTAAAATTTTGAAATTCTTCATTTGTTAATTCATTATCTACTTGTTGTAGAACTGGTACAGCCTTATCTAAACAAGCCAAACATCATTTTGATAAAAAAAAATTAAAAAGATATTTAAAATAATGTTTCCAGATATTAAGGAATGTTGTTCAGAAAATTTAAGGTCAAATTCTACATCAAAAAATAAAAAAAGTTTAAAACATGAGTTTGCAAATTTTTCATTCTCAAGATATAGAGCTGTTAAACTTTTTACAAAACCTGAGAAATTTTTAAAAACCCTTATTTTAATAATAATTATTAGACTGAAAATAAGCCTTCTACAGTGCTTGTCTAAATTCAGGACCCCCTCTAACTTATAAATTAGTTGGTATTTTTCATGAAAATTTAAGGACTCTAGTAAGACAACGTAAACCCAATTTTAGACAAGAAATGACAAATATAAATGTCAAATTGACAGCTGGGCGCCATTTTGAAAAAAAAAAACATTAAATGGAAAGGGGGATCTTATGGCACATAATTATAAAGATTCTGATGAGTACTTTATAGTCCCAGAATATAAAGTCAATACTAGTACCTACTACAAAATGGCGGTACTTTGAAAATTACCTGAATATCTCATTTGTAATATAATAAAGTTAGATACACTTAATGTGGTATTTTCTTAAAGCTCTTTTAAGGATTTTTAATGGTAATATTGATGATATATACGTAGGACAAACAGTAGCTATAGATTTGTTTAATGACGCACCCTGTATATTATAACACAATTAAAAGATATCTAAAAGACCTTTAAGAACATACGCCATTTTGTGGTAGGTAAAGGTATTGATTCTATATTCTGAGGTTATAAAGTAATCGCCAAAAGCTCTAAAATGATGTTTTACAAGACCCCCTTTCCATTTTTTTTGTTATGGCGCCCATCTCTCAGTTTGACATTTATATCTGTCATTTCGTTCATTCATGCCCAAAATTGGGTTTATGTTGTCTCACTAAAGTCATCAAATTTTTATGAAAAAATACTAAACAATGATTCAAAAGCTAAGAGGGGTGCTGACTTTAGACAAGCATTGTATAAATAAGTAGACTACAAATTTTTCCTCAGCAAAATAAACAGATGAGAATCAGGATTTCTAGTTACTAATCGTAGGTGTATTAGAATTCGGAAAACTGACATTTTATAACCTAAAATATTTTACATATATTGACATTTTTATAACCTGTAATTTATTTAAATGACATTTTTATACTTAGGTACCTACAGGGTTTGTTTTTATGTGTTCTGACATTTAAAATAAGTTTAAAGTAAATCTTTTGACTTTTTAGATCTGTAATCTGATTTTATCTCTACATTGAAAAAATATAGACTATTTTATCTTAATGCATATAATTAAAGGACAACATGTTGTACATTTAAATGTTTTTACTTAAATATTGTTCTTTGATATCTGAAGCTTAAAAGTTAAAGTGGCATTTTACAAGCTCCCCTTTTGCCGCATAAATAATAACCACTTGTGACCTGTTTTCTGACTTCTTGAATAGCGTTCATTTAAACTTATTTTTCCAAACCCTTTTATTACTATTTTTTCTGCTTAACTCTGTTATATTCATCGAAAGATATATATTTTTTTATAACTTACAGTCTGCTTTAAAAGAAACTCATCCTTTTATCCATGTAACAATGTCAGTGACATGGTTTTTTTGTTAGAAACATTCCTTCAGTTGCCACAAGAGGCGCCACTGGACTTATAAGTTAGTGATAAACTAATCCTCTAATGCCATAAATACCATTGCCAAATTAAAACAAATTAGGTAAAGAATATTAAGAATATTAATAAACACATCTTTTTTTACAAATGTAACACTCTGTATCATCAAAACGGGAAATTTTCTTAACAACATTCTGTAACACCCTGTATATTGAAATATGATTATTAAAAAAAAAAACTTTTATTAAATTGATAAGAACCCAGGTATGATTATGAAGCTGGATACACCAAATTCAAAAAACCCTTATTTTTGTTAAAATTAGGCATTTTTTTACTTACCACTTTGAAATTGTGTAATTCTAGGGGCTTTATTTCCTCTTCGGAACAAAATATTATCCTTTTCCTTTTCCAAATCTTTTAACCTTCGATCCTTTCTTTCAATTTCAGCTTTGGCAGTTTTGTACAGCTCAGAAATTCTAAGTTGTAAAAGTTCTTTCTCTTGTTGCAATTCTTTTAATGTTTCTCTTAACGTTTTGACTTCCTCAAGTATTTCGGGGTTCTGTGTGGTTACACCTTTTGGTGGTTGGTCTGTTTCGGACTGGAAATTAAAAAAAGAAGTTAGATAACTGGTCCA
The DNA here is from genome assembly GCA_014170235.1 of Listronotus bonariensis. NCBI lineage: Eukaryota > Metazoa > Arthropoda > Insecta > Coleoptera > Curculionidae > Listronotus > Listronotus bonariensis. Next base: position 65,975 of record JACEGR010001644.1, on the reverse strand, counting down.
TATTCTAGATGTAAAGAAAAGTAAATCAACTTGAGTAATAAGAATAATATTATTTTATTTCAGTTAAATTTTTAATTCTTGAAGATGCTAAACAGCATTTTATGTAATATTTTTCAGCAATCTCAGCTGAATATCCCAAGCTTTTCAAGAAAAGTTAGCAGAAAACAGTAGTTAACAAATTAGTATCCTCTACTTACTTCAAGATCATCTGTAAAACTGCTGTTAATTGGCTCTGAACGGTATATTTCGTCGTCAAGATCATCGTATATAAAATCATTTAATTTATCTTTATCGTACAGTGCAGAAAAATCATTTTCATTGTCATTCATTGTCCAAAATTTACGTTATTTAACCTGAAATACGCTACAAAATGCACAGAAAGTTTGGAAAACAAAGTCTCATAACCTTACTTTTTTGAGTTTGACAGCAAAAGGAGCGGGAGAGTTGAAACGTCATTTCAAAAATTCTTCTGTTTTACCAGTGCCGCAGAAGATAAGCTTAACTTTTTAGAAGTATTGCCAAATATTTTTTTACTACGTAATAATTTTGACAGAATTTTTTTTTAATTAAAAAAGAAGGTATTTATCTCGAAAGTAACGACATCGCTGATTTTGGCTACTTTTGGTATAGGAATTTTTTTTTAGGCGCTGATCAAAGAATTTTAGTAGGAAAATTTAAATTAAAAAAAATGTGCTCCAGAACTTGCACCAATCTTAACTCGGCTCTTTCAAATTTCTGACGACACAGGCATCTTTCCAGAGAGCTGAAAAGCTGTACGTGTTCAACCTATTCCCAAGAAAGGATCTATCTCTCTTCCATCTAACTATTGACCAATTTCAAATCTCTCAGTTCTTCGTAAAGTAATGGAAAAATTCATTTATTCACAAATTCTTAAGTATTTAGAAAAACACAAAATTTTGCACGACAGGCAGTATGGATTTTGCCACAAAGATCTACAGCAGATCTTCTTTCTTTCGTATCACATTGCTGGAATAAGTCTCTTGAGTTTCTGAGTGAGTCCCAGATTGTTGCTCTTAATATATCCAAAGCTTTTAACCAGGTCTGGCATGCCGCACTTCTTAATAAACTTCCCTCCTATGGTCTTTCAACTAAACTCTGTACTTGGCTCTCTAGTTATTATCTGATCGACGTATATCAGTTACTGTGGACGGCCATTCTCCAAGCTTTCACCAACTAAATGCTGAAGTGCTTCAGGGCTCAGTTCTGGCACCAACATTGTTTCTTCTTCACATCAATGACCTTCTCTCATCCACAACTAATTGAATTCATAGTTTTGCCGACGATAGTACCCTTCACTTCAGTTTTCAGGTTCCTAAACCCATCACTAAACCTGATTTGGAAAACAAGCGCAGAGCGATGCAGATATCTCTTTCGCAGGATCTTAATTTAATATTGGGTTGGGGCGCCAAAAATCTTGTCCATTTTAATGCATCCAAAACACAATCATGTTCCTTGTCGCGAAAAGAGTCATCAAATACTCATTCTCTACTTATGAGCGGCCAAGTTTTACAGAGCAAAGACACCTTCAATCTTGTGGGCGTCACATTTGAAAGTAACCTTAACTGGCATAAAGACATTGTATCTATAGCCACGGCAGCTTCAAAAGCTTGGATTTCTCTTTCGAGCCAAAAAGTATTTTTCCCCTTCTAATTTATACACTTTATATGTGTCCCAAATCCGACCTCCCTTGGAATATTGTTCTCATTTCTGGGGCGAGGCGTCCCCCACAACCCTGAGCATTCTTAATTCCAAATTTTACTTACAGAAAGACCTTCCTTGCCCATCGTCGGGCTGTGGGGAATTATTTGTTTTTTTATAGGTTTCTTATGACTCTGCTCTGAAAATTGTCCAGTATGTTTCTATATTCATCCCTATACGGTCTAACTGGACAGGCCCCGAACTTCCCACTTTGTTCGTTTTTTATCCCTAGAGACTCTAGAATGTGGAACCTGCTGCCCGCGAAGGTCTTTTCTTTCCCCCAAATCTTCAAGTATTTAAGTCCCGTGTCAACAAACTCCCTCTTACCTCGCTTAAGACACCCACGGTACGTTATTATTTAGGCTTTTAGCCTTTGTGGTCAGTCAAAAAAAAATAGGTTAGATGAAAAAGGGCCCATCTGTGTACAGTACCAAACTCGCATAATGTAATAATTTTACAAAAAACAGTTTTTACTTACGCCTGCGTAAATATTAACATAAATATTTTAACAAACCTATCTTTTCATTTGTTGGTAATCAGTTATTTAACATAATGCGAGTTTGGCACTGTACACAGATGAGCCCAACGGATGGGCCCTTTTTCATCTAACCTATTCATTTGTTGTTTGGGTAATTTTTTACTTATCGGAGATTTGTATGGTTGTAAGGTTTTTTTGGCTGGCTGGAAGAATTTTTGTTCGGATTTATGTTTCGTACTTGGGATATCCATCATCAAAATTAACTTAATTTTTTCAGCATCTTTACACTTCTTTCGGCAAATAATTCTTGATTTAAAGCTAAATTGGCATTGATTTACACCCTTTTTTATCATTATTTTACATTTTTTATTAATCGCAAAGTTTTAATCATTCAATCGCGGTTGGCGTGACTGGACTGTTGTGTATACATGGTTGCGGCGTTAAGGGTGAAGCTTTGCAGTTTAACAGAAAAAAAGGCATAAATTAAATTAAAAAAAGGTTTTAAAGGGTGTAAATCAAATATCGTGCGCCACTTTAGCTTTAAATAAAGAATTATTAAATTGCAAAGCTTTACCCTTCAACACCGTAACCATGTATACACGTGATCCAGTCACGGCAACTGTGATTAAAATTATTGAGATTGAAGCTTTGCAATGATTTGGAAAAAATATAAAATAATTAGAAACCGGTTGTTAAAAATTGTGTGCGAATTTAGCTTTAATTTAAGTTACGAATCAAGAACTGTTTGCAGAAAGAAGGAAAAACAGTGAAAATGAGGTTATTGTAGTTTTCAAGTCTGATGATGGATATCTTAAGCAAGAAACGTGTCCGACAAAATTCTTTCAGATTCGCGATCAAAAAAAAAAAAAAAAGGCAATTATCTATAAAGTAGCGGGGACTCCGATTTTCATGTGGTATACAGAAGTTTTTGATGCACTGACCACGAATTTGGCGAAAACGGTTTGTTAGATTTAACATTACTTTAACAAAATCTGTTTGGTTTTTAATTTCAGTGGATCCAGTTCACAGATATAGTGCTCACTGCAAAACGTCTTTTTTAAGAGAAGATCCCGGAGATCAGCTGTACCTCCTTTCCAAATAAATGTTTTTACCAATACTAAGTCTTAAAATACAGTTAAAAGATGCCATAATATGTGAACAAATTTTTAGATCAATAAATTTAAAGGTTTTCTCAGGAAAAAATCTGAAAAAAATCGCTTTTTTTCTGCCTTCCATAACTGCATATAACCCCTTAAAGTAAACTTTCGCAATTTATTTAATAAAAGGTGTAAAATACTTTGAAAAACTGGTTTTTAAAAGGTTAAAATCATATATTGTGTGCCAATTAAGCTTTTAATCAAGAATTGTGTGCAAAAAGAAGTGAAAATATAGTGAAAATAAGATTAGTTTAATTATAATTTAAATTTTAACTTTGATGATGGATATCTCGAGAACGAAACGTTTTCGCCTATACATTTTGCAGATCTGGGATCAGTGCCCCAAAAACTCTTGTATACCAAATTTTGTCACAATTGGAGTTGCCCCAACTTTCTAGAAAATTACCGAAACCCCTATACAAAATTTAAATTAAATCGGCGACAAGTCTGGTTTCTAAATAATTACCAATAAATTGTCATAAAATTTTTGCCATAAATTGAATAAATTTATGAATTTGTATAATGGCTCTAATTCCAATATTACTATTTTAGTGATTAAATTCGTGTCAAATTAATTTTTCCCCATGGCTCTACGCTACTGTTTTGCGCACAAATACCGCGGCGCAGCTGCCAAACTTCTACGGCATACCTTCGTTTGATTGTTTGAGTTTCGAGGACGCGGCGATTCGTACGGGTCACACCTTGACAAGTAGTAAAATTCACGCGCATTTTCACGCGAAAATCGCGGAAAAACTTTTCCAAAGTTCAACAAACTAGTGAAACTCTTGAATGGAACGTTAAAAGCTGTAAACATTGTTGCAAGTGCCTTAAAACAGTGGATTAAAGTGTGTTTTGTTAGTAAATAAATGGATTAAAGTGCAATTTTTTTGCAACGCTGGAAAAACAACAGGTAAGTTGATGTTTTTTGTACGTTTTCTTCTGTTTTGTGAATAAAAGTGTTAAAAGTATCTTTTTGATGTTAACAGTAATAATTTCGAGTACAAAACGGTGGTTTTGGTCAGTTTTAGAAGTTTAAAAGTATGAAAGAACTTGATTACAGGTAAAAGCCGTGTTCACACTGCTCAAAGCTGTCCAGTCCACGCGGACTTTTAAATGCCCGTATGGGTCAAATCGTATTAGTGTTACTGATTTGTATTGTTTTAAATTTTAATCACGGGTTTTAAAAAGTATGTTTAATGCGTTGGACAACTACAAGACAAAAGAAATTATTGAATAGTGTTGCGTTTGAAGAATGGTAATTTGCCTTTCTTGTAGGTGAAGAAGGCTTGACTTGAATATTTAATTTTGGTATTTGGCCGACGTTGGTGAATTGTCAGAACGGACATTTCTTTAAAGCGAATCACTCTTTTTGATTACTTTATTACTTCTAACAGAAAACCCAAGTTTCACAAACATTTGGAAGATTTATGAGGTTTTCATGGGTTTTCCTTTTTAAATATATATTTCTTTTCATGGTTGTTATTTTAAATTATTTTATCCTACGTTTTAAAGAATAATATTGTAAAAATTGCATGAAATATAAGCCATTTTTAGTAAAAAGTCTTCGTTTTTTAATAGAAAACAAATATTGTTTATTTCGTTTCCATGGAAACAAGGAAAATTTTGCAGATGTATTTGTTTTAATCTCTGTTTACTATAAATTGAGAAAACACCTGAACAAAAACATGTATTTCATTGGTTTAAAAAGTCAGTAACCCCAGTTACTACAATAAAAAATGTATTTTATTGGTTTAAAACTACAGTAACCTTACTAGGTATTCATTATCAATTTATAGTGGCCAAAGTATAGTTAGGTATGTGATATTTTTTGCATACAATTTGTTATATTTTTTTACAGATGAATATTGGGTAATTGTTTTCCTATCAGACACCACTCCGATTTTAATGATTTTTGGCATACGCTCGGGCATACGGGAGTTTTTGGGCACTCATTACGAATTTGAAAGAATTTTTTGTCGTCAACGTTTTGTTTTCGAGATATTCATCATCAAACTTGAATAGGAAACTAACCAACACGCAATTCATAAGACTTCTGCTAAATTAATATTTAATATTTGAGTTTCATTCACTTCTTAAAAATCCATTTTTCTATTTATTTTACCCCGAGCTTGCATTTTAATATGTTGCTGTGATAACAACTATCTTTTTGGTAATTTTCTAGAAACCTGCGGCAACTCCGATTTTAACGAAATTTGGGATACGGGGGTTTTTGGGGTGCTGATCACGAATCTGAAATATTTTTTTGGCGGAAACGTTTTGTTTTCGAGATATTCTTCATCAAAGTTCAAATTTGAACTAAGCCTTTTTTCACTATATTCCCCCTTCTTTTTGCACACAATTCTTGATTTAAAGTTAAAGTGTCACACAATATTTGATTTTTACCTTCTAAAACCCCGTTTTTCTACGTTTTTTACATTATTTTTGCATTAAATTGCGTGGCTTTTCTCTGATAATGCGGCAACCATACATACACATAGGGCTTCATGGCACACTGGGATTGAAATGATTCAAAGAATAGCTATGCAATTTAATGCAAAAATAATGTAAAATACGTAAAAAAACGGGGTTTTAAAAGGTGAAAATCAAATATTGTGTGCCACTTTAGCATTAAATCAAGAATTGTGTGCAAAGAAGGAAATATTGTAAAAATAGGATTAGTGCAAAATTCAAGTCTGATGATAAATATCTCAAGAACGAAACGTTTCCGCTAAAAATTCTTTCAGATTCGTAGTCAGTACCTCAAAAACCCCCGTATACCAAATTTCGTCAAAATCGGAGTTGCCGCAGGTTTCTAGAAAATTACCTCTTTTTGAAAACCGCCATAATTTGGAATGAATCATTAAAACTGAATATTTCTTTTAAGTAGTAGGTATTGTACTTTCGTTAAAATATTCAAACATTTCGGGGATTCTTCGAAATATTTTATTCAAGTCCAAACTTAAGTACGGTACTAGTCTAAAGTAAGTAGTCTAGTTATACTACCTATATAATATTTGAAATTTATCAAAAAAACAAGTTCTTAATTAGTTTTGTGGTTTTACTTATGACTAAGGCCGGCTAGAGACTAAGATTCATAATGAAAATATCTTGATGATACATTGTACTGTAGTAATACAGGTGGTTAATCTCTATTTTTATTTATTTTACCTGACTCTGGAAGTGATAATGCGGCGCGACAGCGGAGACATATTTTTCTACCTGTGACCTGTCTGGTATGTATTTCTGACGATAAAATATATAGAATACAGGGAGGTCTAGTCTTGCTTTTCTGTTTAATGATTGGGACTCCACCAGCCACCCATCACATCCTAGAAATAATTGTGCAGTGTCTGGTTCTAAGCCATATACAGAATCTTTTAAATGGGTCCTTGTTTTTATTGGCTAAAATAGGTTACCGAGTAGTTAACTTTGGTAATTTTCGTCGTAATTTTCACAATTCGACACTTTTCGCAACTCCGATTTTGGGCAAAATTTGGTGAATATACGGGTTTCTTTTTGGGGCGCTAATCACGAATCTAAAAGTATTTTTGGCGGAAATGTTTTGCTTCGAGATATTCATCATCAAAGTTAAAACGAGAGTTAAAATTTAAATTAATCCCATTTGCATTCCCCCTTTTTGCAGAGAAGTCTTGATTTAAAGCTAAAGTTGTACACAATATTTAATTTTCACCTTTTAAAACCCCGTTTTTCTATGGATTTTACACCTTTTATCAATTAAATTGCGAAAGTTCAGTTTAAAAACGCTGCAACCATATATACACGGTGCCATCATAGCCTGCTGCGACTGAAAACAATTGAAAGTAAAACTATGCAATTCAATTCCAAAAATAATGTATAATTCGTAGAAAACTGGGGGTTTAAAAGGTTAAATAAAGAATTATGTGCAAAAAAAGGGGGAATTCATCGGCGTAACTAGAAGAAAGTACCCATATGGTTATATGTGTACATATAACGTTCTAGCGGCGTCAGGGCGCCTCCCAAGGTGTTGCCCACTGATCTCGATGGATCGCCAATGTTATAACCTGCGCGAAACAAAAGTTACATTTCATGGGCGAAAAAACCGGTTTGTGCGCAAGCCAGTTGAGGGTAAACGGACCCGGCGACAAACAAACCATCCGCATTATAGGAAAGAATTTGTTGATGGCGTCCTGGTGTTTGTATAGTGTAAGTGCGCATGTTCGTCCACCCGTCCATTTGTTTACTGCGCGAGGTCGTAAAAATCCAAAAGATGCTTCTTGCCACTGCGGATCTAAATGTAGGTTATCTACGGTGTTGCCAGGCCCCTCCTAGGCCCCCTCCAGGTTCAACGGCTAGTTACGCCTATGGGGAATATACCTAGTAAGATTCGTGATCAGCGCCCCAAAAACCCCCGTATATCAAATTTCGTTAAAGTCGGAATTGCGGCCACTTTCTAGAAAATAACCATACCTTTTTATACTAATCAAATAATACTTTTGGTAAATATTTTTGAAAATAGAAGTTTTAAAAAATCTAATAAATTAACAAAAAAGCTGTCTATAGTTTATCCAAGTTACATTTTTTTTAAACAGCAAACGTTACTAAAAATGATAATTTTTAACAAAATAGTATGGTTAAATACTAAGATTTCATACTTTATGCAAATATAGGACTAGCAAGAAAAAATACTGATAAATCATTGAAATCCTCGTTGAAATCTAAGCAACAAACCTTTTAAAAATATTTAAATTTTGACGCTCCTTCCAATACCATCCTGGCAACAACCAACTTAAATCTAAAAAACAACTTTTACTGATAAACCCAAAGTCGGTCTATATAGGGTCGCGACATTCGGCCATATTGCTTTGACGTGTTATGACGTCACATCTCCCATTTTTCGGCCATGTTGTTCAGTGCCGGAGATATACAGTTTATTATATTATTAGAACAACCGTGTACACAACAGTTTTTAATTATTATTAAGTTGTAAATTCTTTTACTTTAAATAAAAAACATTTGGAATTACATATTTCAATAAATAATATCACTTCAAAAACAATGCAAAATGAAATACGCAAATTCTAGACGCCACTGGATTGATCATCAGCTTTGATTTTACCCAGTCTTGCCAACTTTTCTCCGTGGAGTGCCCTTCCTTGCGTCCCCGACCTCGAACCGCCTAAAAGTTAATACCAGAATTAAAAAATATACAGTATGTCCGCGGATGCGGTTAACGAGAGGACAAATGGACCAAAAATTGAAAGATACGAAAAAAGTCATTCTTGATAAAAAAAAGTCTGCTTGTTGAAAAAATATGATCCACGATGAGAAAATAGATTTTTATCATACAGGGCGTCTCAAAAATGCAAAAACACAAAATCAAACAAAAGCAAACAGTCATTTTTAGGCGTTTTAACGTGAAATGATAAATAAAAAACTTGCTCCAAATTTACTTCTATTCCTGATTCCAAACTTACTGAAGAAAATTTAAATTTATGAAAAATTAAAAAAAAAATATTTTTGCAAGTACACGTTTTACTACTTTTACTTATTTATTACCTTTTCATTACTAAAAACTAATTAAAATAAATTTATGATGGACGAAACATAATACACAATAGTCATAGTTCAAAAACCCCTCCCCCATATTCAACACATTTTTCCAACTGCTTCCTAATATGATCAAAACTGGCTTGAATCTCTTCAATTGGTAATGATTCCACTGCTCGCCTAATTCTTAGTTTTAAAATTTCAACATTATTTACTAGAGGTTGTGCATAAGTAAGCTGCTTTAGACGGCCCCAAAGAAAAGAATCGGCTAATGTCAGATCGGGGCTTCTTGGGGGCCATAAAACTGGTCCATTTCTTCCTATCCATCTCACACCGAATTTTCTGTTCAGCCATTCTCTGACCTCTCCAGCGCAATGTGCAGGGCACCCATCGTGTTGAAAATACATTGTGTTGCGATATTCCAGGGGCAGCTCTTCAAGATTATCGCAAAAAAATGTATCTAGTAGTTGCAAATAGCTCGCTCTGTTACAAGTACCTTCGAAAAAATAAGGTCCAATGATACCATAGTATGAAATGGCACACCACACATTAATTTTTTTAAAGTATTGACGTCTTGAGGGAATTCTAAATTCAGGATTCTCTTTACTCCAATATCTGACATGCTGAGAAGCAACAGTACCGTTGGTTGAAAATGTTGATTCGTCAGAAAACATTATACACTTGTGAAAGTTTCTATTGATATTTAAGATCTTATTTCCAACCCATAATGAAAAATCTAGTCTTTTAGCTTCATCTCCAGCTTCCAAGGTTTGGTTGAAATGAGGCTTGTAAGGGTAAATTTTATTTTCTTTTAAAACTGTTTGAATAGTAGTTTTTTGTACCACCTCTAAATGCTTAGCTCTGTTTCTCAATGAAAGCAATGGATTTTCATTTACGGATTGCAATATCAAAACTGTAGAGGCATCGTCTTCATTATATTGCTTTTTTGTTTTTTAATGTCCATAACTGATCCTGTTCTTTGAAATTTTTTCACCAGTTTGTGAACACCAACTTTCGAAACGTTTACTCCAGGAAATTTGCGTTGAAATTCCTCCACTACATAGCTATAAGAGCACTGACCACTTCCATAGCATTGCACTATAAAAACTCTTTGTTCTACGGTCAGCATTTTGGAAAATATTTTTTGACACTGATACTAACAGGTAATAATGTACAGGTATAAAAGTTATAATATGAAGGTAGTAAAATGCGTACTTGAAAAAATGTTTTTTTTTAATTTTTCGTAAATTAAAATTTTCTTTAGTAAGTTCGGAATCAGAATTAGAAGTAAATTTGGAGCAAGTTTTTTATTTATCATTTCACGTTAAAACGCCTAAAAATGACTGTTTGCTTTTGTTTGATTTTATAGTTTTTGCATTTTTGAGACACCCTGTATGATAAAAATATATTTTCTCATCGTGGATCATATTTTTTCAACAAGCAGACTTTTTTTATCAAGAATGACTTTTTTCGTATCTTTCAATTTTTGGTCCATTTGTCCTCTCGTTAACCGCATCCGCGGACATACTGTATATATATTTATTTTTGATTCAAAATAAATTTTATGCAATGACTCTCACCCTCATTCTCATCTGAGCTAACTGGGGGTAAAACTCGGGGTGAAATAAGTAAACCCCTAAACAAAAATAGAACTGCAGCACATATTTCTGATTGTTAATAGTATGTTTGATTCATATTTGAGACTCAATTGAGTTTTTAGAGTTGCGTCACGAACTAAAATACACGCTGCAATCGCTCTTCAATAAACCCTGAAATGTATTAATAATTCGTGTGTGTTATATTGTGCGAGAGTTGCATTCCATTCTTGGCGAATGACTCATACATCTGCCTTAAATCCCATACCTGACCGCGTATGCAATAAGACACGCCTACAGGGTGCACCAAAAGAATACTTTGATTAATAATTTTATTATTAGACCTACTTTTAAATTAATAATCTCCTTATGTTATTTTGTGTTGTAACTGTTTGTTGTGAATGACAGGATGCAAGTTAATATGTTAACTAGTATATTACTTATGCCTGATTTGTTGTTAATTTTGAGTAAAACGATTTACTTACAAGAGCGCATATCCATCATTTTTATTTTAATTATTTATAAATAACAATATTACAAATAATGACTAATAGTTAGCGTTCCGAGTAATTTTATAAATATCCCAAATAAATCTTAAGGGGTGACTAAAATGAACTCCTCACTGCAGTGCAGCTAGTTTTCATCAGTCAATGATGGGGCACCATGGAGCTTAGGGGCCGGATTTTCGAATTGGGAAGTAGAAATTTTTGATAGAAAGGGTGTTCAATTTTGTCTTTCTGTTTGCCTCCTTCTATTACATTTAAAAGAAAGTAATTTAAAAGAGAGAGAGAGAGAGAGAAATTTCATCTTGGGAAGCTTTCTATTATGCTAAGCTCGGAAATCGGGGCCGAGAAGAGGCATCAACTCTATGAATCTTCACATCAACGATATTCTCTCTTCTCCGATTAATCCATCGATTGTTTTGGTAAAAAAAGTTCCAGTTAGCGTACGATTTTTTGATAATAATAAAGCACTAAATTTCAAAATGACAACGTTATGTCAGGCTAATTTTATTGTTGTTCATAAATATGAGGCGATAATAATGTAATAATTTTTAAAAATATATTAGCATCTAACTAGCAAACGGGTTAACCGAAAAATCTAAATTTTTTACCATGGACATAGATTTGCATGCTCTTCAATAAACTTCAATAGATTTTTCTCTAAAATAATTAGGGGAGCCAATAATTGACCCCATTAAAAATTACATGGGATTTCCTATGTCCCGCCCGGCGATGCATCACCCGGTATAATACTAAATTTTTCAAGGTTTTCTACCGACTCCGATTAGGATCCAATAATCTAATGCTTTGTGTGCTTATTATCATAAATTTCATGAATACCACTTTGTTTTGTTTTGATTTTTTACGCATACTGAGCAATCTCTTTACAATCGATGTATTTCTCGCACAGCCACGTCATTGTTTGTTTAAAGCAAACCTTACACGATATTTTACTATAATCCACTTAGGACTAAATAGAAAAACCGGTTTTTAATCTTATTCACGTTCTGAACTAAAACAAATGCGAAATAAGAATGAGTTCGATTGACTGCGTTTCTTTGGGTATATCTTGACCAGGATGCGATTCTTAGTATCATGATAGGTAAATTGTCAACTTAGATGAGTTTTTCACAGCTCGGGAATTTTCTGAGACAGGGGCCCAAAATTCGTGTAAAAACTTTCATGACACAAATGTTTTTATGTTGTCTTTGTTTGACCTCCGGACAGTGCGTAGAGGACTACAAAGTTCTTCCCGGAGTGGCGGTTAGAGGTATCGTACGAACGTTTTTTACCTTCGGGGATCAAGGAAAGATTCACGCTAAATTGACGGCATCTTTCTTCTGGATCTAAGCGCTTTGAGCGAAGATTCCTATAAGCTGATGGTATCCTGTTTGGTGGTGAACACGAGGTATTTCTCAAATGGCGGGAAATAGATGGGAGTGCCATGGGAACTGTCAGTAGTGAAAGTAAAGGTTATACGTAACACCAGTAGCAGGTCTTGGTTTGGCAGCCGACAATTTATGCATTGCATCGATTGTACAATTATTTTTGTTTTCTTTTTGGAATTTCTGGGAGCTACGAGCTCGATTATCCAGATTTTCCGCCGACGAAGCCCTGGAAAGCATAGTCCGGAAGGGGGAGAGTGGTGGATTGGACCCGAAGGGACCAAAACCAAGAAAAAATAGAGAGAGAGAGAGAGAGAGACTAATGTGTTTTTGCTGACGTCATAAAGCGTAAATTTTTAGGCTTAATAGAGTAACAGGGCATACTCCCAACATAGGTGGAAACGATGGGAGACTATCAAGTTTGACTCATAGTGGCTTGGGCAGATACCAGGTACCTAAGGTTAATGAACTAAAACTTAACTTTCGTCAGTTCGTAATAGCTAAATTTTATACAGGGTGTTTATTTAAAAACTTACCACTCAAGTTATCTGCGAAAAGAGACACATTTGAGAAAATGAAGAAACACGTCATGATATTTATTAAGGGGAAATGTGTTTAAAAAAAATTGGACGGCTTCAACCCCTTAACCCGAGATCTGCCACCCCAAATCTCTTAAATGAGAATGGGGGTCGAGTTATACATCATTTTAAAGCTCCTGATGAGTACTTTATACCTAACTCTGGAATATAAAGTCAATATCTTCACCTACAACAAAATGGCGGTACTTTAAAAATTACCCAAATACCTAATTTGATATAGATGGGTCCATATTTAATTCATTTTGAAAGCGATGCCGCCAAGTAGACACAAAATTATAAAGTAAACAAACCTTGTCGAATGCACATAGCCTCGGAGAGAGCCTGATTACATATTTTCGATAAACAATAAAAAAAGTACATATTTCGTTCTGACTTCTAGAGGCCAATAAACGACCCTTTTGTCCCCTATTGTCGGCAGGCTCTTTAGCCAGGTGTTAACCTGCTATAATATTTGAACGGAACAGGGTGGAATTTACTTTTTTTATAGGAAATTAAAATAGAAACACATTGATAATCACATATTTTATTATTAATAGGAACAAAATTTATAAAATATACCTAGGGATACTACCTACTTAGTCATTTAAAAAATAAATAAATAAAAAGCTTTTAAAAATACAATATACAATATAAAATGAAAAGTATCTAAAAATATTACAACTTATAATTATTATTAGGACCTATTCAATTAAATCAGTGTCACTATCACTATCATCCCTAACTGTATAATTAACTCCTTAACATTACTTGAAAGTGTGGTATATGATTGTTCAACTTTAATTACGTGATCTACGCTGTTGCTCCAACTATTTACTGGTATTTTATCTATTTCCCTGGTGATAATGCCTAATACAAAACTATTTAAAGTCGGTGAACTGTTGTTTCGTCTAACTTGCGATTTCAATTGATGCCAAATATGTTCTATAGGGTTAAAAATGCAGTGATATGGTGGAAGCCTTAAAACTGAATGTCCCATGCTATTTGCAAACTCATCACAAACATATTTTTCTCTATATTAAAACATTTTAATACTTCAAGTAATTGTTTTTTGAATAATTTTCATGAAAATAAATATCATTGGCGTGCATAAATTCTTGAATAATTGCTTTGGTGTCACTCGAACAAGGGTGTTTGTTTAATTGCCTACTATGATAGCTAGCGTTATCCATAACAATAACACTTTGAGGGGAATATTGGGAATTAACTTATTTTTAAACCAGTCTTCAAATAAATGTGCAGTTGTGTCGTCATGGTAGTCAAGAGAAGAGTCTTTTATATTTTTTGCACTCAGTGATAAAGCATTTGGAACCCATCCGTCTTTTGATCCGCATGTATAATTGTTATCCGCTTACCTCTGTTGGATGGTGCTTTTGTGTTACATTTACCACTTGAATCGTCCCAACCTTTTGATGGCGTGTCATGGGTATCGTACCACGTTTCATCCAAGTAAATAATCGACCTTCCTTGACTTCTATACATATCTATTTTCGTAAGATATTCTAATCTCCATTTCCGTAGTCGTTGCGATTCCATCAGCACTTGTTTTTGTCGATCTTCTTAAATTTGAATCCTAGTTTTTCACAGTCTTCCACAATGTTGTTCTGCCACACTGTATGCCACTTTCGTCCATTTCTAGTCTCTTCATTAAGGTGTCCAATGTTGGTATATTTTGCTCTTCATACATTTTATAGATTTTTCGTCGAATTAGGTCTTTATCACTTACATCAAGTTTTGTGGCAGTACCAGAATCGCATCTTTTCTTTCTCATGACTATCGGTTTTTAACAATATCGCGTATGGTAGACTTTGGTATTTTCGTTAACCTGCACGTTTCTTCCAAAGCTGCTTGTATGGAAACATCGTTTCTTAAAGTTGAATATACATTCTTTACAATTTCTTTAGCATCAACAGAAAGATGCTTTCTCTTGCTGCTTGCTGTACTACTGCTTGCTGCTCGTTGTCGCTTGCTTCATCGTCAGATTCACTCACGTTCGCCACATTTTGGAAAATATCAAGCCATTTACTGTTCTAAGGCATAAATATGCCCAAACTCCTTTTGAAAAAATTCAGGTAGGTATAGGTAATTAAGGTTATACCTTTATTTTATTACAATTGATTTTTGCCTACTAAGAATTTATCTTTAAGGTACCTACCTTTACCTATTTATCAAATTACACAAAGAGGCCAAGTAGTTTTCATTATGCCTTTACTCAATTAGGTATGGTAACCATATTATTCATATTATTTCCTTAAAAATTCAGAATTGTAATAAAAGTTACCTAGTACCCAAATTATGTTTAGAAATACTAACTACATACCTCTTTACACATTTTACATATTTTTAGACAATTTATATCTATCTATCAATATTTCAATTGTACATTGCTAAAACATGTATCACCTACTTACAAAACATTCTCTTATTTCGCCTCTGTCCTACTATAAAACTAGTGGCACGTGGCGTGGTACTGAAACCTCGTTGGGTTAAATATTTTTGCTGCAATAAATCATTGTTCACAAAGGGTTTCTTTACTTTATCAATTTTTGTGTACTTGGCGGCATCGCTTTCAGAATGAATTAAATGTGGACCCATCTTTACCTGATTGGGATGGCCGTATTTTCGAAACCAATAAAATTAGATGTACTTAATGTGGCATTTTCTTAAAGCTCTTTTAAAAATCTTTTTAATGGTGATACTAGTTATAAGATACAGGGATAAAAACTGTATATTGTGTTAATGAAACACCCTGTATATTATATTACCAATAAAAAGATCTTTAAAAGAGGTTTATGAAAATACCCCATTAAGTACATCTTACTTTATTAGTTTCGGAAATATGGCCATCTCAATTATGTAGGTATTTGGGTAATTTTTTAAGTACCGCCATTTTGTAATAGGTGAAGATATTGACTTTATATTATAAGGTTGTAAAGTACTCGTCAGGAGCTTTAAAATGATGTATCACTCGACCCGGCTTCTCATTTATGACTTTTGGGGTGGTGGCTCTGGTGGTTAAGGGGTTAAAGGGACGCCGTCCAATTTTTGTAAAAAGACGATTTCCCTTAATAAATATCTTGACGTGTTTCGGCGCTTTTCTCTAGTCTATCTCTTTTTGCAGATAGCGTGTGTGGTAAATTTTAAATGACCACCCTGAATATTTTGCTTTGTGGGTACCTATTAGGAGAAATTTCCACAGTCGCCAGATAGTTTTGACAGTTTCAACCACTTGGAAGACAAACATTTTGAGGTGGCCCAATGGTCTAAGACTCGGTCCAGGACGTCCAATATTTCTGTTATTTACAAGTTATGACAAAAATTCTTATAAAAGAGTTGTAGGGATTTCAAACAGACAAGTTTAAAAAAATATTTCGATGTATACAAAGTCTCTCAAAAAACAAATAAAAAAAAACTAACTGTTAGACCCTAAACTACCCTTTTCTAGTTACATACATATTGTCGCGTTCGCAAATCCGTGAAACTCAATTATTCATATTTTTTAATTTTGTTTTTTTGGTTTTATTAGATGTCAAAAGGTTATCCTTATTTTTGACACAATTTCATCCTGAATTCTAAAAATAATTTAATTAAATAATTTCGTGATTATAATACAGTTTTTTAAATAACAGAAAGAAACCGCGTGATTCTTTTATCTAAGCTCTGATAATTAGCATCTATAAAACTGGCTTGCGTCCATTTTCAGAGCACATTCCAGCTTACGACTACAATTTTAACAATACGAACTTAAGTTCTTACTTTTTCTTAAAATAAAAGTTATCTTTTATCAACAAGTCTGCCTTTTTATTCAAAAGAAGAGTGGTATCCAGCATAACCTCACAGCAATAACTTTTTTGGACAGTCTCTATGCATCGAAATATTTTTAGAAAATGCCTTTATGAAATGCCTATTACTCTTAAAAAGACTTTTTATTATATCTTGTTAAAACAAAAACTGAAATATTGGACTTTCTCGGGCCATTGGGCCAACTAAAAATGTTTGTCTGCCAAGGGGTTGGAACAATTAAAACTGACTGGCGACTGAGGAAACATCTTCTATAAAAGGTACACCGGTACTAAATAACATAACATATAGGCAATGTGAGGAAAAGAGGCAGTCTAACGTGAATACCGGTATGTAAACATTTCGGATTGGATGATTCACGTATATCCATTGTTGTTGCTTTACTGGCCGATATACCTTTACCTATTGCTTATACAGTATAAAATTAAGCTTTTACTAAATGACGAAGGTAAGTTTTAATTTAATTTCTTAACCTTTGGTGCCTAGTACCTGCCAAAGCTACTATGAGTCAAACTTCATAGTTTCCCATCGCTTCTACCTATGAAGGGAGAATGCGCTGAGAAGCTTTCAGCTTTTACAAAATACCAAAAGTCCGCCACTCATTTTTTTTATCTTTGGACAAACCACGAAGGCTTAAAGCCTAAATACTAACGTACCGTGGGTGTCTTAAGCGAGGTAAGAGGGAGTTTGTTGACACGGGACTTAAATACTTGAAGATTTGGGGGAAGGAAAGACCTCCGCGGGCAGCAGGTTCCACAATCTAGAAACTCTAGGGATAAAAAAACGAACAAAGTGAGAAGTTCGGGGCCTGTCCAGGACCATGACCGTATTGGGATGCATACGCGCGGAACCACGAGTTTCTCTGTTGGGAACCGTGAGTGGAGGAACTATACTGGACAATTCTTCAGAGCAGAAGCCATGGAAGTACCTATAAAAAAGCGATAAATCCCTCACAGCCCGACGATGGGCAAGAGAGGAAGCCTTTCTGTAAGTGAAGGATCATTAATGAGACGAAAAGCACTTCTTTGAATAGAATCAAGAATGCTTAGGGTTGTGGGGGACGCCATGCCCCAGATATGAGAACAATATTCCAAGGGAGGTCGGATTTGGGACACATAAAGTGTATAAATTAGAATGGGAGAAATACTTTTTGGCTCGAAAGAGAAATCCAAGCTTTTTTGAAGCTGCCGTGGCTATAGATACAATGTGTTTATGTCAGTTAAGGTTACTTTCAAATGTGACGCCCACAAGATTGAAGGTGTCTTTGCTCTGTAAAACTTGGCCGCTCATAAATAGAGGATGAGTATTTGATGACTCTTTTCACGACAAGGAACATGATTGTGGTTTGGATGCATTAAAATGGACAAGATTTTTGGCGCCCCAATCACATATTAAATTAAGATCCTGCGAAAGAGATATATCTGCATCGCTCTGCGTTTGTTTTCCAGGTCAGGTTTAGTGATGGGTTTAGGAACCTGAAAACTGAAGTGAAGGGTACTATCGTCGGCGGAACTATAAATGGGATTAGTTGTGGACGAGAGAAGGTCGTTGATGTGAAGGAGAAAAAATGTTGGTGCCAGAACTGAGCCCTGAGGCACTCCAGCATTTACTTGGTGAAAGCTTGAACAATGGCCGTCCACAATAACTGATATACGTCGATCAGATAGATAACTAGAGAGCCAAGCACAGAGTTTAGTTGAAAGACAATAGGAAGGAAGTTTATTAAGAAGTGCGGCATGCCAGACCTGGTCAAAAGCTTTGGATATATCAAGAGCAACAATCTGGGACTCACCTAGAAACTCAAGACAAGTGCGATACGAAGGAAAGAAGATCTGCTGGTTGGGTCGGCTCATGGTAAATATCGGAGGTAAATATGTATGTAAAATTTAATAATGATTGGTTAGTCGCCCAAATTGGATAATTTTGCTGTATTTTTATTATGTAAACCCTACACACTTATAAAAATTAAAATTGGCACATACAAAATAATACTGATTAATTATAGATAAGTAGAAATTCGCGTGATATGTCTGATTGTTAACAAACCAAATACGGAACTTGGCATCTAACTGGTGTTAAATAAAAAAACACTACGAATACGAAGTAAAATAAGCAAATCGATAATTTGCTAAAAACACTCTTTATTCAAAGATAATTAGTATCAAGTAAAGTTAACCATAATATGGTCACCAAGGAAACTTATGGTGGAAAACTTGGGTATTTATGGATTAAATGGAAAATAGTAGGCCAATAGGTGTTTCCAATATCAACAAACTGGTAATTCAAATTTTAAAACATAAAAATTCAATAGCCCGTACTAGGTAGTGCCAGCTAGTTAGCGTTATGCCCTTTTAGTTTTCATTAAGTTTTTAAATCAAGAGTGAGTCGGTAAAAATGTATTTTATGGATTTTTGTATGCAGCCTATCCTTAAAAAGATTTAAAACTTCTTCCTTGTAATTATAAATCTAGATTTACGAATTTGTTGCTTGGCAATTGCGTGAATGACATTTCCAACAATGCCACGAGCTGTCAGGCAAATTGATTTGAAATGGCATGAACAATATTACCAAAAAGCAACAAACTTGAGTAAAACAAGAGAAATATTTATCATAACATTTTTTATCTTAACTGATAACACCGGCAAACAAAAAGATTTTTTGATGTGCACTGGACGCGACCTATCTACGGGTATGTTTTTCGACCCTCTTAATCCGAATTTGAAGTCAGTTTAGGCCGTACGGGTCCCAATTTCGAGCAAATTGCAAAAAACGTAAAAAATGGTGCAAATTTTCTCTATTTCTCACCGTTTTTTGTAATTTATTCAAAATTGGAGGGTGTACGGCCTAAACTGATATAAAATTCGGATTTAGCGGGTCAAAAACATGCCTGTAGATAGGTCGCGTCCGCAGTACAATTTTTTTGTGCACTGGTGCACCGGCCCGCGACCTATCTAGGGTCATGTTTTTGACCCGCTGAATCCAAATTTTAAATTAGTTTACTCCGTACATCTTCCAATTTTGAGTAAAATGCAAAGAACCGTAAGAAATAGCGAAAATTTTCACCCATTCTTTACGGTTTTTGCAATTTACTCGAAATTGGTACCCATACGGCCTAAACTTATTGAAATTCGGATTCAGATGGTCAAAAACATACCCGTAGATACGTCGCGTCCGGTGCACATCAAACATTTTTTTTGTGTGCCGGTGTAATCGACAAAACTATTTCACGAGAATTACAAGCCAGTCTTCAACCTTTATCTTGCATATAAATTAACAATAGTTTTTACCTTTTTACTTTACCCTAACTAAATTTTGTCACTAAAATACCATCATGTTGGTTTTAATAAGTGGTGTAAAACACTAGTGAAATAGTTAAAAGAATTCTTTGTTATTCGCTTTAATCTAAGTTTTTCAAGAAGTAATCGTATAACACTCGACAAATTTCAATCATTTAAACTGTCTAAATACTTTTTGCATAATTGTGCTTGGCAAATAGTTTCATGGACAATTATTTTTAAAAATCCTCGACCGCTGCGCAGTCTCGTGTTTTTATTAAATTACTGTACATTCTACTATTTTCCAAGCAAAATCATGCTTCAAATATGTTGGATAGTTTGATCAATTAAATTTATAGGTCATGTGATATATTTATGAATATGCTATATTAAACTTTTGTCTTTAGAGAACGATTTTTGATCGAATAATTTTAATTTACTCTTAATAATCATACCTCGTTGAACTTTTTCTCTATAGCGTGTTTTCGCCAATTTAGAGGCTCTTTACTCAATCCATTCGGCTTATTCATCGACAAATTAAATTAAGGGGAACAAAATCGAATAAATTAAGCGACGGGGGTCACGGGCCTCACGGTCAAGGGGGCAATTTTCTTATTTATTAATACGGTCCGTTTAAATATTAACTTGTTAGTTAATCTACGTTTATAATAGAGATTGCTAATCATGGTCGTATTAAGGTCCAATTTTTAAGTGCCGTATTAATCTGTTGTATAAACCGAGGTTTATACTACTTAAGTTTTAACTCTTACTGTAAGAAATAGAGTAAACTTCGTATAAATGTCGTGCCTTCTCAAAACGTTTATGGGGAATTTTGCCTGCCGTGCGTGCAAGGAAGACGGTCTGAAGCAACAACAAAGCGAGACCAATGCGTTATCCAATCAGGAATGTTTATATGCAGGCATTCTTTGTCTACTTGCTAGTGTTCAACACACTGAAAGTCAAACCAACGCGTTATCCAATCAGGAATGTGTATATGCAGGCATTCTTTGTCTACCTGCTAGTGTGCTACACACTGAAAGTCAATTGAACGCATCGTAGCGGTACGACTCGACGTGTACAATAAACTCGAGGGGCTAGAATAAAGTATATTTATGGAATTGAACTTTATATATTTACAGAAAATACATACAAATATTTTGATTATACAGGGTGTGTTAAAAAGTCAAAACCCTCGAATACGTAAAAAGCAACAATGTGGAATTTGCCAAGGAACCTAACGATTTGTTTCAGTGATGTTAAGAGGATGCCGTAGAACGTTAAATTGAGCAAAAACGCGATCTGCTGCCGTTTTTTAAATGAATCGGTCATTTGAGAAACAGCACATGTCAGTTTTAAACCATTTTACAGAAAATGAAAAAACTGAAAATCTAAAAGGATAGTTGACAAAATTATTTTTAAATAATTAGCATTAAAAACCTGCCCCATTACTGACAAAATACGATAATATTTGAACTTTAACTGAAATAAGTAAAAAAATATGGGTATTTGAAAATACGCGACATGTGATGTTTCTGAAATGACCATGAAACCTCAGCAAATAAGGTTATATTTATATTAAATAATACATGGAAAAATACTACAATATAAAAAAAATACAATACTAATGGTCTTCTTTTTAGTTCTTGTCCAATTTACTCCTATTATCTCTGTATAGAAGTCGTGGTGTTCTTTTGAAATGTATAAAAAAGCTGGCTTTATGTCATCAAGTTTTTTGAATTCATAGGAACCTATCCTTGTGGATAAGCTGGTTGTTGAACAGGGGTAGAAAGTTGTAATAAGTTGGAAGTGGCAAGTCTAAATTTATGGCTTGTAACACCATCTATAAAATTAAACGTCTCAACTACTCCAGGTTCATTTAAAGAATATCTAAAATGCGTAAAGTTCGAAATGTACATTTTTGGTCCCTTGGCACACCTCTACCAAGAGATTCAATGGACAAAATGTTTTTTATTGAACTTTGGCCACCAACTTTTAAAATCAGCAATATCTTTAGTTTTTGCAATTTTTACAACATACTACAGCACCTTTATAATTAATATATTCTTCACCTTTTAGTCTAGCATTTTTTATTATTTTACACTTGTATACCTTTCTTTTTTCCTTATTCTGTGCTAAATTTATCAAAGCATTATCACTTTTACTACTTGTAGACGCCATGTTTTACAATAACAAACAACAAAACAAAAAACTGCCTACTTATAATGCTTCGAGAAAGAGCACATGTCACCGACTTGTGTCGTTACTAAACGGAATCAAATATTAATAGGAGAATAAAATCGTGCAATATTATCAGACAAGTGATGTTTCTGTATAATTCGATGTATTAACCCTTAAATATGGAATTAATAGTATAATATCAAAATGACTGAAAATATGACATGTGCTGTTTCTCAAATGAGCGATTTAAATATTTGTTTGGGAAAAATGTTGTATATAGAAAAGTTTCTTAAAATGATCCAAAGATTATCGGAAAGTTAATTGATTTTTGGTAATGTGAATAATTAACACATGAAATTTTTCAAAATTAGAAAACCGTAAAAATAACCAACTTTCCGATAATCTTTGGACCATTTTAAGAAACTTTTCTATATACGACTTTTTCCCAAACAAATATTTAAAAAACGGCCGCGAATCGCGTTTTAGCTCAATTTAACGTGCTACGGCATCCTCTTAAATAAAAGAAAGATCTCTTGTGACAAATTCCGTTCTGTAAATATTTTTTGCTATACCATAAATATTTTAAAATTAAAAAAATATAGTTTTTTTATGCTTCAAGTTTTAAACTACCCTGTATGTAGAAATAAATGCCTGTTTAACGTTACGGAAAAATACGCACTTAAAAAAGGGGATAATTTAAAGGGCTCTTAAACCAATTAAGATAGGTTAAACCACTTGATTAAGACATTTTTCTTAGGATATTCGATACTTTTTGGATTAGGCCACAGCTTTATGTCTTTAAACTAGAAAGTGAAAAATCCGTAGCTTTTTATGAAAAAAAAAAAAACAAACTGTGAAGACCCTTTTTGGTGCAAAAGATATATGGGCGGTGGATAAAATCCATTTTAGATGTGTGATAAACAAGATAACGATGTGTAAAAGGGTATATGCGAGGAGAAACGAAACCTTTATGAGTTCATAACATTACCGAATCTTGTACCCAGAGCAAAAACTACATTTATTTTAAAAGGTTAACAGTATGCGTAATTACTTAAAGGATTTTTTTAAATATCTGGGGAGCGCATTAAAATATGTTTACGAAATCAAAACCATAATGTTTCTTATCGAAAATTCTATCAGTCTTTAATAATTTTTTTTTTATATATTTTATTGGATTTCAAAAGTGCATTTTACCCCTTAAGTTTCCTTTTCTGAGTGGGGGGGGGTAATGGATATTAAGAAAGTATTTTGGAGGTCCCTTTTATTTGGCAAAATAAATATATATTCTTGCAATCTTGCATGGATGTAAATTTACCAGTAATTTAAAAATCTGTAATATTACCGATTATATTATGGTAACATTGGTAATTAAAAAAAAGTTTTTTATTTCAAAACTGTTAAATCATTACGAAAAATAACAAAAACCTTGTTTAAAATTAGTCAGAGTCAGAATAGACTACGTAATAGAGTGGATAATGTTAAATCATTCCCATCGTCATCCCCAACCTCGTCATTTGATAATTTTTCTTTTTCTATTTCTTCCTCAGTAGCTTCTTCTATTCTTTATAAATTTTAGGCGAAAAACCAATTCTAAAACGATATTTACCAATCGGTAATGTTGACGTTTAAACAATGTATTATACGTCAAAGGTGTCACCAATTATTACCGCGGTTATAATCGGTTGAACGCCTAAAATTAATGAATGAATGATCTTTTTCATTTAGTAAATTATAATATGAGTATTAAGTCTGTATAATAATACTTTAGATGTTGCCTTGCAGTTTTTAGATAAACTCCGTTGCAATTTTTTGGTTAGAGAATAAAGCGAAAAAATAGCAATATTTCACACTTGAGAACGGACAGAGACAGTACTGCTCGAAACGTGTGAATAAATGAAAATTAAGACTTTGGAAGTCCGTAACTCTTCTTCTGTTTATACTAATATTTCCAATGTTACCGATCTTGCGGTAATATTACCAAAATAGTATTGTTCCCGGTCATCAAATATAAATTTGAAGAAAAGGTTTCCAATATTAAGACCAACTTGGTTGGTTGGTTTTATATATTGTGTTATAACCTTGGTAATATTAACCTACATCACTAATCCTGCATAAAACTTGAGAACTAATAAAGGTAAGGTAAATGTCAAGCTAACTTATTGGTTAAAATAGAGGACTTCAGCTACTCAGTACCTTAACCTGTAAGGTACAACAGGTAAAACATTTTTAAGCAATCTTGGACTCTTTCCGCGGTCTTTGAGTAGTACGGTTCACGTTTACGTAGAAGTCTACATAAACTTCCCGGGTAGGCGGCTGAAGGAGTCGTACGGGCGTTGCTGTACCCTTATGGTTCCAGAAAAGATTTACGCTAAATTGGGGCTTCTTTCTTCTGGGGCTAAGCGCTGTGAGTGAAGATTCCTAAAGCCTAAATTTTTTACGTTTTGGTGTTGAACACATGGCGTCTTCGTATGGTCGAGGAGGTACACATGCCTTGCGGAAAAACGTCAGTGGTGAAAGTGACGGTTATGCGCGATACCAGTAGCAGCCCTTGGCTTGACAGCCACAATTTATGCATGTTCAGAAGTTCATTGCTGTTGTTGATTGTTTGAAGTGTTTCTTATTCATATATGCTAGGAAAATCTAGGATTTTCGAGTTCGATTATCCAAATTTTCCACCGGACAAAGCCGGGAAAGCTTATAAACAATAGCTTATATGACCGGAACGGGAGAACTGGCGAATTGACTTAGTAACAGAGCCATAAAACAAAAAGATAGATAGATATATGAGCAATCTTGGGGAGGGGGTAATTTCTTTTTTTCTCCTCCTTCCTCCTTATCTACGCCAGGGTAGGTTCTCATTGGATGCTCTAATTTCTTATTTTTATTTTATTTCTTATATAAATGGCCACAAGTTAAGTATTTTTTGGTTTTTATTTTATCTTCTATGACTGTATAAACTTTTGTTTAAATTGATTGGTTCTTTTACTTTGTAAACAATGTTGATTACTTTATATCAGGTCGTGCCTGGCGTTTAAAAATTACGGAAAAAGAATGCAAACTGATTATTGTGTAATAAAAAATATTTACATAAATAATCAAGGACAAGCCATTTATAGAAAAAGATCAAATAATAAATATTTATTACTATTACAAGAAATTTGTAAAGTATATTTTACAACGACAAGAAAAATTTGAATCGGAAAATTGTTAAAAGCAAAGGTGTATAAACCTGAATTTAAATAGATAAACATATACAGAGTGGTCATTAAGTAATGGGCCAAAATTTAATTGGAGGATTGGGACATTAAAATATTGCAATTTAACTAAACTTATCTCAGTACAAAAGTTATATTAACTGAGATACAGGGTGTCAAAGTTCAAAAAATATTTTTAAATTACATAATTACAATAATATTTGATGCATTTTGAATATTGTAATAAAACTCGGTATCCAGGGGTTTTCTGACATGAGCTATTTATATCTAATGTTAATTTTTAGGTGTTAAATAATGGATGCCACCTACACTACTTTCAATTTCTTTAATACGTCCAAACTTTTTGTGCCACTCTGTATGTACCATTTAAGTTAACCAGTAAATTCTTGTATGTTTTCTACACAAAAAAGGTGTACTTTGTAAGAATGACTCAGAGCTACCGTTTTCAAGATATATTCATTTAAGTCTTTAAGTGGATATGGATATTTTTTATATATTATGGATAACTACATTAATTCATTCGTTTATAATGGGGCAGTTGTAGTTATGGCTAATACGCTGTTTTTAAAGGCATTTTTTGGTTGCACTAAATAACTTAATGGCAAATATCTAGAAAACGGTTGCTCAGAGCGATTCTTCCAAGGTATACCTTTTTGCGTAAAATGCATTGGAGAGTTTAATATTTTGCCCAGATGGTACATACAGTGAAGCACAAAAAAGTTTCGACGTTTTAGAGAAATTCAAAGTAGTATAGGCAGCGTCCTCTGGTTAGACCTAAAAATTAACATTACAATACTCGAAACGTATTAAATATTATCGGCATAGGCGTAATTAGCCATTTAACCTGGAGATATGGCTATTTGATTTTCTGAAAAATTGAAATTATTTTTTTGATCACCCTGTACAATATTTGATCTTGATTTGACCTACGTATGATATGGCAGACTTTTTCTTATCTTGTTACACATTTTAAAGTTTAAAGTGTTAAAAGTGTTAAAGTATAATCAATTTAATTTTACCTCTGCATTTTTCAAGAAAATCAAATATCACAAAAACGAATAAAATTAGACACTTAGTACTATAAACAAACTTTAGTTATTTTTTAAAGTAGAATCTAAAACCGTCATAAAATATGGGGTGTTCCATTTAAAAAAATAACTTGGATACGGTACACTTTTTGAGACGTCCTGTATAGACTAAAATAATTTTATACTGTGGTCTTATCCGACCTGTATATGTTCCAGTATTTACTTTTTTAAAAACCCCATGGTTATCCAGCTACAGACCGTGTCGAATATGGTGGGCCACCCTGTATATTTTTATAATTGAGCCCACACTGTAAGTTTTTGCGGTGATTAGGGTCAATGAGATCAAAGACTCATACTTCCAAGAATGTTGTGCGTGATGAGCTGACGTTACCGAACAACCGTATAAGAACTAAAAAGAAACGAATTTAAGAATAGCAAAATGTGAGCTGAGTCAGCCAATTATTATTAATAAAGTGGTAAAGTCGTGCAATCCTGATTGGTCAATTGGTCTGTTAATTGACAAGTATTTGTTACATACAGGTTTTTATAAACACGGGCGTCGATAATTTCGTTTTTCAGGGGGTGGGGGTAATATTTATTCAAGGTGACAAAAAAATATCGGGTTAAGCGCCTTTAATATTAATTTTTTCAGGTCTATCTACTTTATTTAGGTTGCGTTGGGCTTTCATTATTGAGCCAAAGCTGCCTACATAACGGAGTAAAAAAATTATCTGCACCTATTCCTTTAGGTATTCAATTTCCGACCAAAAACGTCTTTTTAAAATTTTTGGCCTACGAACCGTGGGCCAAAAATATTTAAGCTTTTAACATTTATATGTATAGTTTTTATATTTATCTTTTTCAGTTTGAAATTTTGTAACCAACGAAAAATAAATATATGTAGGAAGAAACAACATGGGTTCTTAAAGGAAATTTAATGATCTACAAAAAAGCTTTGTTAACGATTTTACGAAATATCAATATTTCAAAAGATATTCACAATTTAAGTTAAAGAAAAAAATGTAATTTTGTTTTCTTTATTGTTGAACAAATTTTTTTAACTCAGTAGAACAAATTGATAAATTACATCAAAATCATAATTTTATTAATCTTATCGCTTAAAATGTCTTAATTTCATAATATCCAAACGTATTATCGGTTAATATCTATTTTTTTACAAAAACCTAGATTTACTGTCTTAAAATAATAAAAAGATTACAATTAAGTATGTGGTTTCACTGTTAAAAATTATTTATTAACACTTTTTATACATTAGAATATTATAATAATTAATATGTACAAATTCGCATCTATCTTTTAATAACATTTTGGCATTTGCATTTGTAAAACACATTGTGGAAATCGTTCAAATCGTATTAAATTATATATTTTTCGTTATCCTATAAAAAAAAATAATTACGCTCGAGCATGTCAAAAAGACGTTTTTTTTTATAACTTTGTAACCCTCCGCTTTCTTTACGTCACTCTCAAATTGTCAAATTACTGGAATATACACTGTTTAGCATGTAATTAACTCACCCTATCGTAATATGACGCGCACGACAATTTCTGATGGATATATTTTTGTTATTTACGATCGCCCCTGTATACGGGGCGCATATTTTGTGGAGGTATTTAATCGGGTACAAGGTATCTTCCGGTATATTTTTCTGACGCGCTGTAATAACTTCAGAAATCCCCTCTTGGGCTCCCCCACCATTAGGTGAATTTATGAAGAAGAGTATAATTTTTTGACATTTAATGTCAAAGACATTTCAGAAAAAAAGATAACAATTTCAAAATTTAAAACCTAATAATAGTTAATTTTTATTTTTATTATTTATATTCAATTTATCTTGATAACGGTGGCAGATTTGCCACCGAAACGTCGATTTTAAAGTATCTTTTTTACTTGTTTTATTTTTTTTGGTTTTTTAGTACTTTTAATTTAATTTTTGGCGAGTACCCAACTAATTACCATCCATTAAAAGTTACCACCCCATATCTTAAACGTTTTTGTCACCGATCGCCGTTTAACGTTTCGGTTTCTGATATGGTATATGGAAACGGTAAACAGAAAATATAAATTGACAAATGGATAGTTCTTTTAACTAAAAACGTCAAACGGCAAACGCAAACAGAAACGTCAATTTATAAATCCAGCTTCAAGACAAAAGTTAATTTGAACTTTTCCTTTTAAAATTTACAAAGTCGGTCTATATAGGGTCGCGACATTCGGCCATATTGCTTTGACGTGTTATGACGTCACCCCTCCCATTTTTCGGCCAAGTTGTTCAGTGTCGGAGATATACAATTTATTATATTAGTGGAACAACCGTTTACACAACAGATTTTAATTATTATTAAGTGGTACATTCTTTTACTTTAAATAAAAAACATTTGGAATTACATCTTTCAACAAATATCACTTCCAAAACAATGCAAAATGAAATTCGCAAAATCTAGACGCCACTGGATTGATCATCGGCTTTGATTTTACCCAGTCTTGACAACTTTTCTCCGTGGAGTGCCTTTCCTTGCGTCCCCGACCTCGAACCGCCTAAAAGTTGAGGATGTGTCGCAACCTTATAAATACAAACTAACCTTGAAAATTCACAGATAAGCATCTAATTCTGAAACACCCTGTATAGTACCTATTTTCCGTACACCCTGTATGCTGTATGGTAAGTGTCTATTTTTGATTTAGTACAAAAACCCGTAAAAGGTCTAATTCTGTTCTCCACTCATAACATCAGCCTTTTGTTCTTTTTAATAGAGAATGTAAATTGGTTGTCAAACATGCCCGGTCGATGCGGGTCCGCTCCATTCATGCCAGTTAAAAGAGCCTTTTTATGGCGACCCGGGGATCAATTACTTCATTGTTTTAAAATTTTAGCCTACTCAGCTGCCACTTAAGTGTTCTTAAGTTACGGCTGAGTTTTAATTTCAAATTAGAAGTGAAGAAAAATCTAGGCGTCAGAATGTAGGTTAAGTAATAATTAATAGAGTTTTTTTATCTTTGGACAATCCACGAAGGCTGAAAGCCTAAATACTAATGTACCGTGGGTGTCTTAAGCAGGGTAAGAGGAAGTTTGTTAACACGGGACTTAAAAACTTGAAGATTTGGGGGGCAGGAAAGACCTCCGTAGGTTCCATAGTCTTGATAGGGATGCATACGCGCGGCACCACGAGTTTCTCTGTTGGGAGCTGCAAGAGGAGCGACTATACTGGATAATTCGTCGGAGCAGAAGCCGTAAAAGTATCTATAGAAGAGCGACAGATCTCCCACAGCTCGACGATGGGCAAGAGAAGGAAGTCTTTGAGTAAGTAAAGGATCATTAATAAGACGAACCGCCCTTCTTTGAATGGCATCAAGAATGCTGAGGGTTGTAGGGGATGCCATTCCCCAGACATGAGAACAATATTCCAGAGAGGGTCGAATTTGGGACACATACAAAGTGTATAAATTGGAAGGAGAAAAATACTTTTTGGCTCGGAAAAGAAATCCAAGCTTTTTTGAAGCCGCGGTGGCTATAGATACAATGTGTTTATGCCAGTTAAGGTTATTCTCAAATGTGACGCCCACAAGGTTAAATGTGTCCCCGCTCTGCAAAAGCTGGCCACTCGTAAGCAAAGGATGAGTGTTTAATGATTTTTTCGCGACAAGGAACATGACTGTGTTTTGGAGGCATTAAATTGAACGAGATTTTTGGCGCCCCAATTCAGTATCAAATTGAGATCCTGTGAAAGAGATATCTGCATTGCCCTGCGTTTGCTTTTCAAGTCGGGTTGAGAGATTGGTTTGGGAACCTGAAAAGTGGAGTGAAGGGTACTATCGTCAGCATAACTATAAATGGGATTGGTTGTGAAAGAAAGAAGATCGTTGATGTGAAGAAGAAACATAGTTGGTGCTAGTACTGAACCCTGAGGCACTCCAGCATTAGAGTTGTTATTATTATATTTTTATCAAAAACCATAACCTTCTTAAGATTTTTTTGTTATTTTAGGACGTTTGCGTTAGTTACCGTCAGTTAAAAAATGTCTCAGTGATGAAAAAGTACATCGATCCCCATAATTTTACTCTTGGAGCTGAAACCTCATTCTTTGCCACTATAACACGCTGGTATAACAAATTTAATCGTGGTCGCAGATTTTCCACGTACCAAAGTCGTAACGGCTTTCAAAATTAGTTATGTCAGAAAACAATTATTCACAAATATGAATATGATAACAAGCGGTCAATGCAATGGTTATTTAGAAACAAATGGTTTAAAAAATCATGACGGTGTTTTAAAACAGTTTATGACAATGATGTCATTTTTAGAAAGAAATTAGTTTTTTTTCGTCCTAAACTATTTATGTAGTACCACTTGTACTCAATAATTTTATTGTAATGTAGTTTTAAAAGGTATTTGGTAACTGTATCGCTAATTTTTAACTTTTAATTACTGCTATTTATTACGTAAATGCTGTTACGCTTACTTTTTTTAACCTTCAATCCTTTAATCTAAACATAGCATTCAATTAACATTGCTTAAATTAATAACAATATTAATTGCATTTATTCATAATAATGGGGCAGATACGTTTGTTTTAATAATTTGCTAATTGTACTTTTATTCCTAATTATAAAATTTACACACTGATGAATAGTCAAATAGTCATTTAGTAATTCAGTAGATACTTTCGAACTAACTATAACTTTTCCATAAATCCAAAAATTTAAGTACGTCACTTTTGCTTTGACGTTAATAAAAAAAATGGCCAAGAAGGCCACATTTGTGTTTTCTCTTGAATAAAAAAGATAAAATAACCATCTTTGTGGTTATTTCTAGTAAAATCTCAAAAAATAGGTACTACCGTGCCTCTTAGTCCCTGGGCCTGTAATGAACATGACTTCATGATAAGAACCTTTTAGGGCGGTTGGTTTTATCATGTCAATGTCAAATGTTTGAGACTAGGTGAACGTGTCATGTGTTTTTTGTTGGACAAGTATACCACAATGTTTTATATGCAATTTTTAAATATTTTGCCAAAAATGGTGAGGGTTAAGGTGCTCGCCCACTTAGGCGACGCGTCGCGACGAGTCAAAATTGCTCCGGACAAGTTTACAGACATGTATTTAAATGGAACCCCGGCAGTATAGACTCGCCGCGCCGCTTATATTGGCGGGGTTCCATTTAATTACATGTAAAGCAACTCGGCGAATTTTTTCTTGACGCGACGCTTCGTCTAAGTGGGCGAGCACCTTTACAGTGATGAAACCATAAGGCTCAAACACATGTTTCGGGTATCGGACTAGGCTGGTTACGTAACTGTAACCCAGAGTTGGGTCGAATACTGAAAATCGGTATTCGAATACGAATACCGCAAAAAGAAAGTATTCTAATACCGAATATTTAAATACTTGGAAGAAAAAAGTATGCGAATACATGAATACCCGGAATCGGTATTCGAATACCGGAAAAAAATATTCGAATACTTCAAAAGAAAAAATCGATGATTAACAATTTGAACACCAGTCCTCTCCTCATTTTTTCCTACTTTTCGTTCCCTTTTGATATTCTACTCGTGGCAATTTTGGTATTCGAATACTACTTACACATTTCGGTATTCGAATACTCGGAACGCCGGTATTCGAATACTCAAAAAAGTATTCGTGGAATACTTAAAAGGAATTCGAATATAGAATCCCGAATATTAACCAATTCTGCCGAATACTAACCAATTCTGCCGAATACTAACCAATTCTGCTGAATACCAAACACACAAATGTATTCGAATACCGGCAAAATGTATTCTGAATACTATTCAGAATACTGAGTATTCGAATACGACCCAACTCTGCTGTAACCCTTACGATTTACATGAATACCGGAATCGGTATTCGAATACTGAAAAAAATATTCGAATACTACAAAAAGAAAAAAACCGATGATTAACAATTTGAACACCAGTCCTCACCTCATTTTTCCCTCCTTTTTGTTCCCTTTTGGTATTCTACTGGTGGCAATTTTGGTATTCGAATACTACTTACACATTTCGGTATTCGAATACTCGGAACGCCGGTATTCGAATACTCAAAAAAGTATTCGAGGAATACTTAAAAGAATTTGAATACAGAATCCTGAATACTAACCAATTCTGCCGAATACTAACCAATTCTGCTGAATACCAAACACACAAATGTATTCGAATACCGGCAAAATGTATTCTGAATACTATTCAGAATACTGAGTATTCGAATACGACCCAACTCTGCTGTAACCCTTACGATTTACATGAATACCGGAATCGGTATTCGAATACTGAAAAAAAATATTCGAATACTACAAAAAGAAAAAAACCGATGATTAACAATTTGAACACCAGTCCTCACCTCATTTTTCCCTCCTTTTTGTTCCCTTTTGGTATTCTACTGGTGGCAATTTTGGTATTCGAATACTACTTACACATTTCGGTATTCGAATACTCGGAACGCCGGTATTCGAATACTCAAAAAAGTATTCGAGGAATACTTAAAAGAATTTGAATACAGAATCCTGAATACTAACCAATTCTGCCGAATACTAACCAATTCTGCTGAATACCAAACACACAAATGTATTCGAATACCGGCAAAATGTATTCTGAATACTATTCAGAATACTGAGTATTCGAATACGACCCAACTCTGCTGTAACCCTTACGATTTACATGAATACCGGAATCGGTATTCGAATACTGAAAAAAATATTCGAATACTACAAAAAGAAAAAAACCGATGATTAACAATTTGAACACCAGTCCTCACCTCATTTTTCCCTACTTTTTGTTCCCTTTTGGTATTCTACTCGTGGCAATTTTGGTATTCGAATACTACTTACACATTTCGGTATTCGAATACTCGGAACGCCGGTATTCGAATACTCAAAAAAGTATTCGTGGAATACTTAAAAGGAATTCGAATACAGAATCCCGAATACTAACCAATTCTGCCGAATACAAACCAATTCTGCCGAATACCAAACACAAAATGTATTCGAATACCGGCAAAATGTATTCTGAATACTATTCAGAATACTGAGTATTCGAATACGACCCAACTCTGCTGTAACCCTTACGATTTACATGAATACCGGAATCGGTATTCGAATACTGGAAAAAAATATTCGAATACTACAAAAAGAAAAAAACCGATGATTAACAATTTGAACACCAGTCCTCACCTCATTTTTTCCTACTTTTTGTTCCCTTTTGGTATTCTACTCGTGGCAATTTTGGTATTCGAATACTACTTACACATTTCGGTATTCGAATACTCGGAACGCCGGTATTCGAATACTCAAAAAAGTATTCGTGGAATACTTAAAAGGAATTCGAATACAGAATCCCGAATACTAACCAATTCTGCCGAATACTAACCAATTCTGCCGAATACCAAACACACAAATGTATTCGAATACCGGCAAAATGTATTCTGAATACTATTCAGAATACTGAGTATTCGAATACGACCCAACTCTGATGTCACCCTTACGATTTACATGAATACCGGAATCGGTATTCGAATACTGGAAAAACATATTCGAATACTACAAAGAAAAAACCGATGATTAACAATTTGAACACCAGTCCTCACCTCATTTTTCACTACTTTTTGTTCCCTTTTGGTTTCTACTCGTGGCAATTTTGGTATTCAAATACTACTTACACATTTCGGTATTCGAATACTCAAAAAAGTATTCGTGGAATACTTAAAAAGTATTCAAATACAAAATCCTGAATACTAATCAATTTTGCCGAATTCTAACCAATTCTGCCGAATACCAAACACACAAATGTATTCGAATACCGGCAAAATGTATTCTGAATACTATTCAGAATACTGAGTATTCGAATACGACCAGTGCCGCTATTATCCATTAGGCTGACTAGGCTACAGCCTAGGGCACCATGAAAGAATCGGCATTCCAGAATACTGAAAAAAATATTCGAATAGCTACAGAAAGAAAAAACCGATGATTAACAATTTGAACACCAGGAATACTAACCACCCTGCTGAATACCAAACACACAAATGTATTCCGAATACCGGCAAAATGTATTCTGAATACTATTCAGAATACTGAGTATTCGAATACGACCCAGCTCTGCTGTAACCCTTACGATTTACATGAATTGACAGCCTACGCACCACGAAAAATCGGCGGCAGCCAGGGGCCGAAAAGGGAGGAAAGACTTTTTTGTTTTGTTTTTGGTCATCAAATTTCATTTTGGATGATGTAGTAAGGGCCTGAATACTAGAACGCCGGTATTCGAATATTAAAAAAGTATTCGTGGAATACTTAAAAGGAATTCGAATACAGAATCCCGAATACTAACCAATTCTGCCGAATACCAAACACACAAATGTATTCGAATACCGGTAAAATGTATTCTGAATACTATTCAGAATACTGAGTATTTGAATACGACCCAATTCTGCTGTAACCCTTACGATTTTTAACCCAATGTTGAAAAATTCCAGAAAAGAAAATTGTGGTAAACTTGTCCTACAAAAACTGTGACGGCTTTGCCCAATCTGACACCTGAAACATTTGACATTGTCAGGCTAAAAGCCAAACTCCCTTAAAAGGTTTTAAAAGGGTTTTTATCATAAAGTCCATTTTATTACTGGCCCAGGGACTATATTATTTATTAATACTGTCTTAAAACAAAGCATTACATTTCAGAAAAATATTATGATGCGTCCAGACTTGCAACAATTCGCCGCGCCGAATAGCGCGCCACATAGCTCCACTTGGCGCGGACGTGGACGTGGACGGAATTTACGTAGTTTTAAGGGCTTGGCATATGATTCCGCGGTGATTCAGAGCTTGTCGGTTTTTGCATCAAAGAGCACGCAAATAGGTTGGTTTGTTGGGACGGATGTTTGACGAATTGTTGCAAGCCTGGACGCGGCTTTGGGCATCGTTATCTGACTAAATAAAAGCAAGGATGGTTTACCGTCAGGGTTCCAAATCATTTTACATAAAGCCAGGAAACGTAAGTTCTTGACCATTTATAGGTACTTCAACTGCAGACACAACAAAACCGACTTTGTACGTTTTCGTTTATTGCAGAATTTTTCATGGAATCCATGATGACAACTACTTAAATACTTAACACAAGTTGTAGAGTAACTATTTTTTATCTTTTATTGCATTTATCTAATAAATCATGAAAATATTTGAATTAACAATAAAAAAATTAAACCGGCTTCAAGAAACTAATAATACTCATTAAATAGTTAAACGCCGTCTTAACTTTTACATGAAATTAGGGTTTATTTTGGTTTGGGAACTTCTTGTTTGGGACCTAATAAAAGTTTACCAGACCTGACACTTTTTTTTGTGGTTTGGTCATCTCGACAAAAATGCATAATTATTTCATGCATTTGTTTGGTACCCTAAAGGTGGGAATAGAATTCCTAAGTGGATTTATAAAGTGTGTATTAGTCTTGGGTTTAATTAAGGATAAAAAAATAAGCATTACCTCCCACCTATACTCTGTAATAAGAACAGAACTATTAGCTTTGTTCGCGGGTTTGATTCTGAACCGGTTCTGGGACTATTCGCATGCGCAGTGAAAAAGCAGCGTTCGCGGTTAGTAAAATCCTGAATTTTTAGTTACATTTCTATGTTCGCGGGTTACAATGGAATCAGTTCGTTACCGGTTCGTAACCTGATTAGCATTCCTGGGATTTTTGTTGAAACTAAAAGTTCAGTTCGGAATTTCATGCGCATTGTCGACATGGTCAGCTGTTTTCCGTTTTTGTGGTACAGAAATAAACCCTTGTATTACAGTTTATTTGTTTCTGCCACTTTTTATGCGGGTTAATATACCTGTTGAATATTTTTTTATATTTTTGTGATTCTGCGCGTATATAAACAAAGGATTTTTAATTGTATTCCGTATGAATGTATGTATGCAATAAAATAAATAAAGATTTAATTAAAAAATACAGACAATATTAGAAGATTTTACCATTTCTTGTTGTTTGAATTTTATCTTTAGTTAAATACACATACTTATGTAAAAACGAGAGGAGGCCGGGAATTCCTCGTCTTCCGCCGAGAGACCTCGAGTGGCTTTCGACAGTATAACAATTTACTTTTTTGTTTGAATTTAATTTTTTTTTGTGTAGTATCCAATTTAACCATAAAAAATTCTAACCAAAAGGCTAGGTTAGAATACATCCTCAGCTGTATAGAAAATCGTTCGCGGTGAATAAAAATTCCGAACTAATAAATAACTAGACATGCGCTTTAAGACAATTATAAACCAGTTCGGTTCTGGTTCAAAATCGGTTCATTACTAGACCCGCGAACAAAGCTATTGTAATGCAATAAGACTGATACTGATTTAAGAGTTTTTACGCATGGGTTTTATTGAAATTTCCATTTTACTAATTCTCTTTACAGAGGTCGTGTAAACTTAGATTGAATATGTCTGGCTATATTATTAAATAATATGCACACCCTTAGGGTACTAAAAAGAAGAAATAATAATGCATTTTGTCCAGGAAACCAAACCAGAATAAAAAGAGCCAAATAAGGTAAAATTTTAATAGGTCCCTAAACAAGAAGTTCCCAAACAAAAAATACCGAAACTAGACCTATTTGTAATTTTTTATAGGAATTAATAACTTATTGGTTTAATGCTGCACAATATGCATACAAAAATAAAAAGGAATTTTAAAAATAAACATTTCTGTTTAAATACTTCATCATGAATTGTTGTTTTTAATGATAAGGAAAACAGCTCAGCACACCTCTGTCGTTTCCTGCGCTTCGTGGAAGAAAAAACGTTTAATAAACGTAGAAATACGAACAAGACATATTTGCGCGAAATGAAGAAATTTCCGGTTGTTGACACAGATTTGAACTGCAGGTGAATGATTTTGAGTTTAATGTCGTTAGGATTAACAAGAGAAATAATTGGTGGAAAAACAAAAGTTGTTTGAATCAGTATATTATACGAGGGAAATTAGGAAAATATACTAGCTAACATGCATAAGGTAGAAGTAGTGATGTAAAGGGTAATATTATGGAGGTAATGTTACTATATCTTTATCTAAAACTAAATCCGTTGCACGTCACTAACCTGCAAATTTGCTCTGTTGCCGTGTTGTCATAAAATCTGAGTTTTGTTGAAAAAACAAAGCATCTTTCGGTTAAAGAATTTGTTGATTTTCATATTTTTTATTAGAAAAATAAAGTAATAACTCAAGAAAAGGAAAATAATTTTATTTTAAAAATCCAAGGTATTCAATATAGAAACATGGATTTATTCACTGAAACACTGAAATACATATTAACTGGAATTCATTGAAACTGAACTTCTTCTACTGCAGCTACAGGCAACAAAGGTCCATTATTTTCGCGTTTTTGCTAAAAATAACCTACTAAAGAAGCAACAAGCTCCTTGCATCTACTGTTCAACTGCTTCGGCATTTTTATCTATGTTTATTCCTAAAAGAACAGATTCCAATCACTACAGACACAAAATTTAAACTCTTGAAAAGGTTCGAAACTGCTAATAACGATTAATGCGTTGAAAATACCGGAAAATAAGCCGAAGAATTAAGAAACTAATGAATAAACAAACAATGAAATTGATTAAATCAACGTCAAAAAAGGACTGTCAACGTGACAATATTCCATGATTTGGTATCAGAATAACCAACATGATAGGCTAAAATGCACTAATAATCTACACTTTGTATCTCAAAAGTAAAGACGTTTAGCCAACACTTACATATAATATCTACATAATTGATCAGATTCTTGAGGATACAAAGCACTAAAAGTCACTAGTGAGCTTCAAGTACCTTGAGCTCACTAGTGAATATAGACAATACAAAACTTTGCTGCTGGTATGACAATGACAAGTAACAATAATGGATGACGTTTTCAAACTATTCCCGATATCAAAAACGATTTATACGAAAGTGTTGGATAAAATTTTGTATTAGACACGTGAGTTATTACATATAAGTCACTTAAGACATTCCCTCTCGCCCTTCGGGCTCAAGAGTTAAACTTTCTTGCGTGACTTATGTAATATAACTCGTATCTAATAAATAACTATTAAGACATACCTTCGTATAAAGTTTTCTTCTTAAAATAAACCCAAAATCACCTCTTTCAATATTGACATTCAATTAGAAAACACCCTGTATATAAGCATAAAGGAATGCGATTTTTCTTCACCCTGTATTCACTCATTTACTCATACTTTTTAATAAAGTAATCTTCGAATAAATATCTGGTTTTAATCTCTAATCTTGTTACATAATTTTAGGGCTTGCTTAGATTATAAAGCCGTCACCAGAGCTTTTAACACCTTGTTTATTTCTTTTTTTGTCGACATGAGATTTTTTCCTGGGTTTTTACGTTGTTAGATAAGAAAAGAATGTTAGAAAATGTTACCGTGTATAAATATTTAACTTGTCAAGTTTTAAATTTGTGGTCCAAACACAAAGTATGTAAGGCCAAACTACCTTAGGTATATAAAAAGTTTTTTTAAACTAATAAGATACGTATCAAACAAAGTAACAATAAGATACTTTTTGGCTGCATATTTCCAAAAAGTTCATAATGTTCCAATAAGTCGGTCATTATTGTAGCAACAAAATAAAAACAAATTCTGTGTGTTTCGTGTTTCCGTTTCTAGTCGGTAAGATCAAAGAAAAAAATCGAAACAAGTTTTGTAGCAACAAAATTAAAAAATGACTGTTTTTCGCGTTTCCATTTGTATAGTCGGTAAGATCAAAGCAAAAGTCGAAAACAAGTTGGAGCAAATTTAGTTGTTCAAAAAGAAATCTCGCTTTTTCGACAGTTAAAGAAGAACTCCTGCGCTTCATGTCATTCACCAGAACCCTCTCCAGTGACGCGTTTTGCCTACCTCATAGGCAATGTCAAACTGGCTAAACCGGGTCCACGGTGAATAACACGAAAAGCAAGAGTATCTTAAGCAAACAGCGTCGCTGTTCGACGGTAAGAAATAATCTAACCGTTGATACTGTACTGAAAAGAATAATTTAGTGAATCGGTATTAAGTTATACCGGGAATCGGCAAGTTAGATACAAAAAAATGGAAATAATTCCCTACTGTCATTGATATACAGCGTGTCTAGTTAAGTTCGCACCATATGTTAAACTTTTTATTATTGATTTAACGAAAAAAACTTATTTTTATAAAAAGTTCTGCTTGTTCTAAAACCTAAAAATTCAATCATCAGATATTAATTTTTTGCATTGGTATACGAGGTATGTCGAAAAATGGGAATTTTGCTCAAGGAAAAAGTACCTATATTTTTAACAATATCGATTTTTATACAAAAGTTGGTTAGAATTTAAAATTACTCACAAATATGCAAACTTGACTTTTTACTAAAAAATTAAAGTTTAGTTCTCACCATTGGGATTTTTCTATTATTGATTTTAAGGAAAAAAGTTATTCCTTATAAAAAGTTCTGCATGGCCTAAGACCTTAAAATTCAATCATCAGATATTAATTTTTGTGCAGTGGTATACGAGATATGTCAAAAAAAGTTAATATTGTTAAAAATGTAAATAATTAAACTTTTATATTTGCAAGTTATTTTTTATTCTAAACATCTTTTCCTAAAAAATCGATATGGGTAAAAATAAAGGTACTTTTCTCTTAAGCAAAATTACATTTTTTGACATACCTCGTATACCACTGCAAAAAATTAATATCTGATGATTGCGTTTTAGGTTTTGAGGCCAGAAGAAATTTTCATAAAGAACTAACTTTTTCTTAAAATCAATAATAAAAACAAATTCCCAATTATTAGAACCGAGGTTAATTTTTTTAGTAAATAGTAAAAATTGCATATTTGTAAGTAATTTTTAATTCTAAAGAACTTTTCTTATAAAAAATCGATATTGTTAAAAATAAAGGTACTTTCCCCTTGAGCAAAGTTCACATTTTTCGACATACCCCCGTATACCACTAAAAATAATTATTATCTGATGATTGCATTATGGTTTTTAGACCATGCAGAACTTTTTATAAAGAATAGCTTTTGCAAAATCAATAATAAAAAGTATCCCAACTAAGCAGAGACGCTGTATACAAAGAGAGAAATATCCCTTTTCGACAGTTAAAGAAGGACTCTCTGCTTAGGGAATCCAATCCCGCAAACACAGGATCCTGCAAATGCGGGATCCCTTCATGTTTCTGCGGGATCAACATTGCGGAATTTTCCGTGCGGGATTCAATATTAAAGTTCTGTAACGAGAACCATCGGCACTAAATTTAGAAGAGGAATTGAATCGTAGTCTTCGTACTGCCTGGGTATCAGAATCAAAGGCTTCTCCTATGACTTTACGAGCACGAGTAACACTTGACCAGTTACCAAAACATGAAATGACCCTTTTTGAATGCGGAGGGATAAAGGTATATACTTGGAAGCTGTTTACAACTGTGTAAAGTCTATTCCACCGGACAAGTGTCGAGGCTGAGCGTGCGTTTGCAGTTGAAGGATATATTTGCAACAAACTAAGATCAAACTTAAAAGATAATACCTTGGATATGTTATCTTTTCTCCGAAAATTAATGCGACTAGGTAAAGTTGACAATTGACCTTTAAACTAAGTTTACCACAACTAAACTAACTAAACTAAGTTTAAGTAAACCACTAACTAATGTATTTTTGTATTTTTTGTATATAACATAAAAACTTTTTTGCATTTACCATAGTTTGTTTATGACTTTCTTAGCAATTAACATGTTTAATAGGTTTATTACAAAAAGTATATATATTGTTAACAATCTCGCATTCTTGCGGATCCGCGGGATCTATGATTTTTATCCCGCAGGTTTGCGGGATTGAATTCCTTACTTCTGCTTTTCATGTGATTCCCTGGGAACCTCTCCAGTGACGCGTTCCGCCTACCTCATAGGCATTGTCAAACTGGCTGTACCGTGTCCACGGTGAATAACACTTTTTAACTATCTTCTTTAACTGTCGAAAAGGGAGATTTCTTTGTATATATCAACGAGAGTAGGGACATTATTTCCATTTATTTTCTTTGTAAATTTGGTTCTTGCTGCGGTGGAGACATTTCAATTCTCAGAGTTTCGCGAAGTGGTATATAGACTTCTAAACTTCTCCGGCGATTTTTTTCTCTCCGCGACGCATCTCTCAAGTGGATGAGCACCTTAACCTGAATTGTCTATTATTTTCCTTGTCTACTCTTCCCCTGAACAAAATTCTGGTTACTCCCTTGTCTATGTCCTTTAAGTAAGAAGAATATTTAATAGGTTCTGTTTTGTATGTACAATTTTACAATGTAGGTCTTGCACTTGCACATCGCTCGCTATGTTTACCCACTTAACATTTCTAAGAGGTTTACGTTTACTATGCACATTCCTTTGTTTGAAAACACCTGTTCAAGGCGGACAAGAGGTCATCGGGTAATCAATTTACAACAATAACAATGGCGAAGAGCTCAGATTTATGCCATAACCAATAGTGGGGTCTGCTGTTTATCAGCACGATTTGTCGTCTATCAGTCAGTCATGGAGCTAAACGTGTGAAAGTATTTTTTTTTCTTCAAATCGGACATCGCGTGTGTGTAGCAGGTAAATATGTAAATGCTTTATTGATATTTTTAATCTTTTACTAGGTTCGAATATTACGTTTTCTGCTCTATTAACTTTTTTCATGCGGAGAAAAAACAAAGAAAGTCATACAGATTTCTTTGTTTATTTTTGATCATTTTGAGCAAATTTTGCACTCCAGATTTGATTGTAGACGGTGCTTTGGGGGGGGCGGGTGGGAAGATGAGTTTAGTGCCCAAAGGTTTTTTTTTTTTGAGGACACAGTCAAATTTAAAATAATATTCTCAATGGTGCATCGAAAACGTGTAAAAAGTACAGCAATTCCAAAACTGTTCTATGATGTTCAGAACTAAAGTTTTAAATACCCGCTAAAACATACATTATTTTATCGCGCGTTGCTGTTTATGTAGACGTGACGTCACCAATAAAGAGGGATGCGTTTCTCTTTCACAAAAGCTGTTAGCATGCAAAGCTACCTCCAGTAGGTTTATACTCTAAGAGTATGTGAAAAACCAATATTAAATTTGTGATATTAAACGAACTTTATCTACTCATGACTTTTTATTTTATAGATTTATTTTATAAAAATTAAATATTAGCTTTTATAACATGATTAAAATAAACATGTTTTTATAATATAATGTATAAATCTTTTTATATATGGCATTTTTGGATGTTATCATCATGTCTATTATTTTTATTTATATATAGATTTTCACTTTGTGATAGTACACAAGTGAAAAATGCGAAAAAAATCAACCTATTTATTTTTCAAGGTTAGTTTATATTTATAAGGTTGCGACATATCCTCAACTTT
Source organism: Listronotus bonariensis (assembly GCA_014170235.1). Lineage (NCBI taxonomy): Eukaryota > Metazoa > Arthropoda > Insecta > Coleoptera > Curculionidae > Listronotus > Listronotus bonariensis. The sequence continues at coordinate 23,081 of JACEGR010001644.1, read as the reverse complement.
AAGGCGGTTCGAGGTCGGGGATGCAAGGAAGGGCACTCCACGGAGAAAAGTTGGCAAGACTGGGTAAAAATCAAAGCTGAATATCAATCCAGTGGCGTCTAGAATTTGCGCATTTCATTTTGCATTGTTTTGGAAGTGATATTTGTTGAAAGATGTAATTCCAAATGTTTTTTATTTAAAGTAAAAGAACTTACAACTTAATAATAATTAAAAACTGTTGTGTAAACGGTTGTTCTACTAATACAATAAACTGTATATCTCCGGCACTGAACAACATGGCCGAAAAATGAGAGATGTGACGTCATAACACGTCAAAGCAATATGGGCGAATGTCATGACCTTATTTATTTATTACCGACTTTGTTTATTTTTATAAAAATTGGAAATATTGACAACATCATTACATACAAAGAAGTAGTAGTATAGTGATAAAAATTTCCAAACAATCGGTTCAGCAATTTTAAAGTGATGATAGCCACTGAATTAAAAAATGTGAGTTGACGGAAAAACGCAAGAAAGCTTTGAGCACTAAAAAAATTGTAATGTTCCTAAGAGACATGGATGAGACGCGTTTACTTAAACCGCTGTCTTACGCCTAATTTTGCACCGATTCATCTCAAATTATTAGACAATATTTTTGAAATTTTCCCCATTTGGAAAATTTATTTAAACAAAAATTAGAAACTTTACCAACTCCTTAAGATAAATCTGTCAAATGTCAATTTTTTGTTCAATACAATAAATGAAAACAGTGTTATTACACCGTTAATTATCAAAAAACCAATACGTTTCACAGAAAGTATTAGCTTGAAGTTTTAAAATTTGTTCATTTTCATTTGGCATTCAAATAAAAAATAAATTCAAGTCATTTTTGGAGAAACACAAGGTACAATGTTTGACTAAAAGATACAATAAGTAAAAGTATAAGACAAACTCGAAGTCTGGGTCTCAGTCAAATAACATAAATATTTTTAAGACAAACGTTACACGTGTTTCGCCCTCTCGAGCATCATCAGACCTACAATAATAGAAAAAACCTAATATATGCCAATAAAACAAATAAACTTAAATTACCCTTGAAACAGTAAGACATTATCTAAACATAATATAATATTGTAGGTCTGATGATGCTCGAGAGGGCGAAATACGTGTAACGTTTGTCTTAAAATATATGTTATTTGACTGAGACCCAGACTTCGAGTTTGTCTTATACTTTACTTATCATATTAAGAGGTCTTTTTGAGAAAAATGGACGACTTTTTCCAATTTAAAAGATACAAAGTCTGAAAGAGAAGAAGTTTGCGAAAAGGGCTAAATTAAGTAAGCCTTAAATTGACAGACTTTTGTCAGGACATCCTGTATAATGTTTTACGAGCGTCAAAAAATATTCCATACTAAATTAACCCGTGTCTTCTCATTACTCCGCATTACTCAGTCACCTCCGGAAGCAGCTATCAAAAAGAAAAAATATAACAATGTATCTCATTCACACCTACAACAATGCAAATTACATTTATTTAGCTGATCACCTGTTAAATTTAAAAAAATACACAAATACGGCGTACATAGTGAAAGTCCCGCTGTTTCCGTAACAATTTTTCTGGTCCGGTGATCGAAAACGTGAAGTATCAATCAAGCGGGAACGCCTCCACGTTAGTTTATCGTGAATAAAATAAAATTTGTTAGTTCACGCCGAACAATCGCTAATTACTCGTGTAGTAACACTGATTATGGGTATTTAGCAGTAGTTATTTGCTGTATATACAAGGCGGATTAGGATTAATTACGTTAAGTTAATTAAATGCTTAATTTCGTTTTCTAATTAATTGTTTTTAAGCGGCTTTTTGATGACGAAGTATCCCGTATCTCTGCTTTTACTCTGTCTACTCAGGGTATGTAGCCGAATCAAGTATATTATGAAGGTTTCAGCACTAAAGTGGTGTAAGTTCAAGGAAAATAAACTTTTTAATAAGGAGCGCTCGAGCCCATTTAAGCCTATGTTCGCTAAATTTCGTGACGTAATCCTTTCTCGTAATTCTTTGTTTACAATCGTACTGGAAGGTTTTTTCGAGGTTTTGGTGTTTTTGCTTTTTAGTCGTTGGACTTTTATATATGTTTAATTTTTACTGTTTATAGTTAAATTAGGTAGTTATTAGTACTGCAGTTACAGAGAATTTTAAAACCTGTAAACAGGGGTCACTGACCTTTGGATATTTTTTTACAAGAAATTTACTTTTAAATCGTTATTAAGAGTAAGATACAATTTGTTTTATGTTTTTTAGTGATTTTATTTGATGGTAGGCAAGTATTGGTTTATTTGTCAGATAAAAAAATATTATGGCAAAAAGGTGACGTCACAAACATAACGGACAAATATAAAAAATCGAGCGCTCCTTATTAAAAAGTATATCTTCCTTGGTGTAAGTCACCTTTCTTTAAAAATTGAAATTAATTTATTTTTGTATTGTTTAAAGCCATTTTTATTTTCTGTCATAGTTTGACAGGGATTTTACATACGATGTAAATTTAGTTTCATAGTCGGTGGGCCAGTTATGAATTTGACATAATTATAATAACTCTTTTAAAACCTTTTTAGGGGGTTTCTTTTGACCAGTCTACCGCGTATATTCATACCGCAGGAAGCGACGCTTTAACCCAGCCTCTCAAAGTCCAATGTTTCGGGTGTCGGACTGGGCAAACACGTCACTTTTTTGTTGGACAAGTTTACCACCATGTTTTACATGTAATTTTTAAACATTGTACCGAAAATCGTAAGTGTTACAGTTACGAAACCCGCCCAATCCGATACTTAAAACATGTCCATGGGTCTTATGGTTTTGTGACTGTAACACTACACGATTTTTGGCATAATGTTTAAAAATTGTGGGTAAAACATTGTGGTAAACTTGTCCGAAAAAAAAGTGACGCGTTTGCCCAGTCCGATACCGAAAACATTTGACACTGACAGTCTGGATTAAAGCGCTAAGAATTTTAAAATCGAGTTTTTTGTTTGAAATTTAGTATACTTTGGATGGCAAACCAAAGGCACGCGTGCCCAAAGTGGCACGCAACATAAAAATTTGGGCACGCGAGTTTATGAACACAGTGAAGTGGAAGTGAAAGGAGAGAAGTTTAAAGTTGATGATGTTTTTTTTTTGCTCTGTATAAGTTGGACTCGCTGAAACAAAGTATTGAACCGCACACCTAGGGCATCTTTTGTTTTTAAAGTTGAAAAAAAAATGATTTTTTTGCTCTTCAAATTTAGTTCTCCCTAAAAAGTATTTTATGGCACGCCAATGACATCATTTTACATTTTTGTACAAAAATGGCACGTTCCTACAAAAAGGTTCGTTATCCCTGCTTTAGTCTATACAGTGAGGTCCTAAAGTCCGACGCCCCTTCTAACTTCTGAACCATTCATGAAACTTTATCAATATTTTATGACCAAGGTCCGCAATTTTTAACATATCAATGACAGCTCTAAATGTCATTGTGACAGCTGGGCGCCATATTGCGAAAAAAATAATAGGAAAGGGGGTCTTGTGGCACATCATTTTAAAGCTCCTGACAGGTACTTTACAAACCCAGAATATAAAGTCAATACCTTCACCTACTACAAAATGGCGGTACTTTTAAAATTACCTAAATACCTAATTTGGATGGCCATATTTCCGAAAGTAATTAAGTTAGATGTACCATCGCGTTCAAAAAAACTCAGACACTCAAAATATTATATGCTACTAGCTCCTGACTATTATAATTTTTTTTTGACTGACAACGTAATACCTGTTAAGTTTGGATAGTTTTATTATTGGGATATAGACAATTCAGGTAATTTATACCAGCTAGGTTTATTTATTACAGAATTAAATTACTTAATTATACAAGTGTAGGAAATCAAGCAAAACAAGCTTGTGTGTGTTTTTTTTAAACGCGATCCATCGCTTTCAAAAAATACACAAACGCAAAAAATTAAATAAGGTTTTTATTTAAATTAAATAAATCAAATAATTATTACATTATTTAAACAACAACAGGTTATACTCTTAAAAATAGAAACTATATTAATATTTTGTAATAGAGCCATTATTTTCTAATACACTCCGCAAACGTCGGGGCATACTAAACACTAGATTTTGTGTAAGCTGGTTATCAATATGATCCCAAGCTTGCATAATTTTTTGCTGGAGCTCTTCTTGATTTCTTGGTCGAAAATCATGTTGGTGAATTATTTTTAATATAAGCCCCCACACATTTTCGATCGGGTTGAGATCAGGGCTCTTTGGAGGGAACGGCAGCACATTAATATTATTTTCGTCAAGGAATGCATTAATAATTCGGGCCTGATGGACTGGCGAGTTGTCATGCTGAAAAGTAAAATCATCCCCATATACAGCTTCCACCGATGGCAGCATAACTTGCTCTAATATATCCCTATAAACGGGCGCAGTAAAACGTCCTGGAATAACTCTTAAAACCCTGGTCCTCTGGCACTAATCCATGCCCAAACATTAACCGAAAACCTACCGCTTCTTGCAACCTTTCTAGTATATTGACTATTATATCTCGTTCCAGTGGGTCTATATACTCTAATTTTTCCATTATGACACGACTGGAAAGTTTTCTCATCAGAAAAAATAACTTTTGGCCACAGATTATCTGCATTTAGAAACTCCCTGGCAAACCGCATTCGTCTAATTTTATTTTCTTCCGTCAAAAAATTTTATTTGCTGCGGACCTATTCCTTATAATTTGGGAATTCGAATTCTCCTTCTAGCGGTTTGAATGGATGCCGGAAAGTTAGCGACTTCTTTGGCTTGGAGAGCGGTGTGAAATGGATTGGCCTGTAAATATTGTATTAAACCGGCATCTTGCTCCGCATTTGAGCTTTTTTCCGGCCTGAGCCTGGGTTTCTTCTCATATCGCCAAAATTATTGATTTTTTTCTTTGCAAGTAGAACGGTGTTCTTGTCTACGCCAATCTCATTGGCTATATTCCTTATTGCAACTCCTTCAATAACTCTTGTATGTAGTATTACTTTTTGTTGCTGGTTTAGACGAGGCATAATATCAGCAGATGCCAAAACTGAATATTTTTTTGACTGACAACCTATACTGACAACTAAGTACCTATTAATTTTTGATAGTTTCATTATTATTATAATATAGAAAAATCAGGTAATTCATAAAAGTCCGGGAGATCAAACCAAATAAGCTTGTCTGAGTTTTTTTGAACGCGATGGTACCTAATATGGTATTATCTTAAAGGTCTTTTAAAGATCTTTTTAATAGTGATATAATATACAGGGTGCGTCGTTAAAAAAATACATACTTTTTTCTACCCTGTGTGTTACCACCAGTATCACCATTAAAAGAGCTTTAAGAAAATACCATATTAGGTACATCTAGTAGGTGAAGATATTGACTTTATATTCTGGGGTTGTAAAGTACCTGTCAGGAGATTTAAAATGATGTGCCACAAGACCCTCATTTCTTATTATTTTTTTCGTAATATGGCGCCCAGCTGTTAACTTGACATTTAGAGCTGTCATTAGGTTTGTTCCAGCAGTGCCATGTTTCTAACATTATACAATTGTTTGTTGTTCCAGCAGTAGTTTTAAGATGTTGGAAACATGTTGGAAACAGTTTGAAAAGTTTGCAAACTCTCCTCAAACATTACTGACAATTTTTAACATAACCTTTCTTGCATAGACGTATAAGCAGTATGCACGCCTTGTTTACTTCTCGTTCCAGCTGAAAACTATTGCCAACATTTCTGACTAATGTTTGTAACAATTTCTGCGTTTTACGATTGTTGCTAACATGTTTCCAACATTCTGCTGGAACAAACCTATTGATATGTAAAAAATTGCAGACCTTGGTCATAAAATATTGTTTCAAGTTTCACAAAAATATACCGAACGGTTCAGACGTTAGAAGGGGGCGACGGACTTTAGGACCTTACTGTATGTATCAGCTTAAAACAAATTATCGCTCAAAAGTATTATTGCCACGAAATAAATATTTTCTTTAATTTACAAGCTAAAACTCGTCGGTTTAACGGCTGAAATTAACTCCGAAAATAGTTTTAAAGTGTTTAAAACATAATTAAGTGCCGTGCTAATTGTGAAATGCTAACGGTTTTGGCCAATTAACACGAAGTCTATGACGGTCTGGCTCGGTCTTGTTAGGCTGTTTCATTTTTAACGGTTTTGTTAAAGTAAATGTTTAGGAAATTGTTTAAAACAACACATTCTTTCCCGATCTATAATTGCTATTGCCCAATAGGTCTCGCGTTACTCGCTTATGTCATAGTTCGTCAGGGAAAGGGAAGTAAAATGGTTCATGGTCCATGTAATTTTCTCTTTGACATTGCGTTACCCTACTTTACAATAGTCGCTGGGCCATTAATGAAATGCACTATGAATATTCATACCGCCATATATGAAAGCGGCGCTTTAACCCAGCCTGTCAATGTCAAATGTTTCGGGTGTGGAACTGGGCGAACGAGTCACTCTTTGTCGAACAAATTTACCACAATGTTTTTTTTACAACTTTTAAACATTGTGCCAAAAATCGTAAGGGTTACAGGGACGAAAGCCGCCCAATCAGATACCCAAAACATGCCAATGGGCCTTTTTAAAAAAGTTTAGGTTGGGTGGGGATGTTTGGTGACTTTTTTTTGGTCATCAAATTTTATTTCGGGTGGTGAAGTAAGTTGCCTGGCACTCAAAATAGGCGCTACGGAGGAAAGGACCTTTTTTGGTGGAAAATAGGCGCCATGGGAATTCTAGCCTAGGGCGCCTCAAACAGTTAATACAGCCCTGAATATTTCGATAGTTAAAAATATTGCATCTAAGAATAAAACAAATGTAAACGAATGCACGGAGTTACTGACTGATATTGTTAAACTCGTTTTAAATCAACTGTCGGATAGAAGTCAGATCGGAAGTAAAGTCGATTTTCTTGATTTGCTCACTTTGAATGCGAGTGACAGATGTCACCTTAGATGAAGAGCAGCATTGTGTAAAGAGGGAACAATATGTCTTTGTATGTATTCGGGTGCATATTGTTCACGTAATATTCAGCTTTTTTAAAACGGTTTGTATTCTTACTGTAAAAAATTCTTTACGCTAAAAAAAACCTTAACAAGGGATTATAAATCAAATATATTATGTATATTTTTTTCCCAGAGAAAGGGTCATTAAAAAACTTTTAAAGAAAGAAAGAAATATTTTGAAATGATTCTATTGGAAATTTACGTTATAATTAACTGTGTATTTACGTCTTCTTGATGTAAAAGTATGTTCTACTTCCAAACTTTTTCTCTCTCTGGTAATTACGATACATAGCCCCTAGAAACCAAAAAATTTGATCAAGTAAACCCCTTTACGTCAAAAATCAAGTGTAATTCAGTTCGGTTTTGTTAAATTGGTATAATTTTTAGATATCGAAATGGAAATTATGAAATAAATGAAATTAATAATGTTCGATTTAAAAATGTTAAACAATAAAAATAATAAAACGGATTTCAAAATTGTATATGCCCTTTGTTGAATGAACACTAGTCAAATGTAAATGGGGAGCAATGGGGAAGCAATTTTCCCCACTCCCAGAAGTGTTTGAATTGGATTGTTCTGCGGGAGTGGGCGTGATGTGAGGCCTTATTTTTTGAGAGCATTTGTTTTTTTCTTTAAAATATGTGTTGCCTCCTCCCCCAAAATGATTATCACGGCCCTTTCCTTAGGTATTATATATATATAAGTATATATATATCAAATTATTTTGTTGACGTAGATGAAGTTTTTTTTTTTTGTTAATCCATTCCCCCCTCCACCTCTCAAATCCTTTTCTTTAAAAATATTAACGCCCAAAACATCTTTTATTTTAAATCAGACATGCTATCTCAGGCCATAACGTAACATAATTTTTGTAAATCAATAATTATAGTAGATAAATACTTTTCTCATTTACTTTACCATTACGTTGAACCTTACACTTATAATTTTTCTCGGTAATTGTTTAATAGTAAATTTTAATTTCTCTGTAATTATTAAGTCGTGGTGGTGGCTAAAGTGCAGACATGGCGAAATTTTTCTCATGCGCTCTTCCGTAACTAAAAGCACCTGTTCTAATGAGAATAATGAGTAAATAGAGATCTATAGCATACACTGGAATATTAAGACTTAACGTCACGCGCTATTTTTAAAACCGCTAAAGCTGCGGTTGGTATATTAGGTATACAGAATGTTCCTAAGAAAATCTAGGGCCAGATTATACTATTAAAAATAATAAAAAAGTTTATATAAACATGGGTTCGCAAATTCCTTATTTTCTAGATACAGGGTGTTACACTTGTAAAAAAATTGTTTCTTTCTTAATATCTTAAATCCTTTACCCAATTTTATTTTAATTTGGCAGTGTTATTGATGGCATTAAGGGGTAATTTATCACTAACTTAATTTAAATTATTAAGTCACTGGTGTGTATAATTTTTGTGCTTCATTTAGATTAAGCAAATAAAAATACTGCTTTTATGTTTTATATATTTTTTTATCCTCTTTAGTTTAGGACAAAAAATCAAATCCACTTCATTGCATATTTTTAAACCATAAAAGAAGCATAAGGGTTTTTTATTTTTATTTGCAACTATGTAACAACAAGAATAAATATTTATTTTAATAAGGTTTAAATGCAGTCTAACAATTTTTACTAAAAATAAGTGTTTTTCAACAAACACCCTGTATCTTGAGAACGAAAAATTGCGGACCCATGTTCTGCCCTGTTTATTCAGAAGGGCGAATCTCTGTCTTTTCTTTTTTAACATCATTTTGTAACACCTTGTATATGAGAATTTTTGAGCAAATTTTTACCTTTCCTATAAGTGCAACAAGAGTAAAAACTACTTCCAATTAAGTAGTGCTGGTAACAGCCTAATTTTAAGCACTCTGTAAATAGCCCGAAGATTAGATTTCCAACTCAAGAGGTGTCATGTTATGATAAAAAAAATACTTTTAAGGGGATTTAATGATATTTTATATTTAAAGCTCTTTAGATCTTATAAAAATTCAATTACAGAAACTTTTTATGTGCTACCAATATTTATAAAGTTATGAATGATCCAATAAAATGGAAAAGATGATTTTTCGATTTTTTCACAGTTTATTTAATAACGTCGAAATTTTCGTAAATGGATCATGTCTAGATTAAAGGCCGGTAATTTTCTAGAAACCTGCGGCAACTCCGATTTTAACGAAATTTGGTATAAGGGGTTTTTGGTGCGCTGATCACAAATCTGAAGAAATTTTTTGGCGGAAACGTTTCGTTCTTGAGATATTCATCATCAAAGTTCAAATTTGAACTAAGCTTATTTTCACTATATTCCCCTTCTTTTTGCACACAATTCTTGATTTACAACTAAAGTGTCACATAATATTTGATTTTCACCTGTTAAAACCCCGTTTTCTACGTTTTTACATTATTTTTGCATTAAATTGCGTAGCTTTTCTTTGATAATGCGGCAACCATACATACACATAGGGCTTCATGGCACACTGGGATTAAAATAAGTCAAAGTATAGCTATGCAATTTAATGCAAAAATAATGTAAAATACGTAAAAAACGGGGTTTTCAAAGGTGAAAATCAAATATGTTTGCCACTTTGCTTTAAATCAGAATTGTGTGCAAAAAGAAGAGGAATATTGTAAAAATTGGATTAGTTTAAATTTCAAGTCTGATGGTGAGTATCTCAAGAACGAAACGTTTCCGTCAGAATTCTTTCAGATTTGTGATCAGCATCAAAACCCCGTATACCAAATTTCGTCAAATTGCCGCAGGTTTCTAGAAAATTACCTAAAGGCCTGCTAGTAGACTCCGATTCAGCAGAGAAGAAACCACGCGGTCATGATTTCTGTCTTACATTTAAATTATTTCCTTTTTGTTGCTCGCACACTATGTAAACAACGCGATTAGAAAAAAATAGTTGATTGATGTTTTCCACCTCGTACACTCAACAGTTCTTGTTTTTTCACAGATAAGTGTCTTGCTTTACTCGTCGTTCCTCCTTTACACCTTGTTGGTATTAGGATATGAGTTTATTATTGTAGATTCCATATCAAAAAGTTATCGTCTCCGTCACAATAGAGTGCGTTTCCCACGACCGGCGGGCAGACCATCGACATTTCGTAAACTTCCGCACACAACGGCTATTTTTATACTCCCGTTTTGTTTGATTGTTTATTATCATTAATGCAATAAAACTATGGGAAATTACTTGAATTTATTACTCATTTTACTCAATTTATAGTGTATCATTTATTAATACTGTTCGATAAACTATTGTTATGTAAGGAGAGTGATGGAACAACATTTTAGAATAATACATTTTTATTGTCATTAGGTCACTTATATAGTTCTTTTCACGATCTACGAAGGTGACTTGACCTGAGATAGGATAATGACATGCAATAAAGCCATAAAAGTATTAGCCGCGACCGAGCCGTATTTATTTTGTTGTTGGTGAATAATAAATTATTACATGAAAACTCTAGACTTTTGGGACATTCTTATTACTTTATGTTGCAAGTGGTCAAATAACTTTGATGTCTATTGGTGCCTAAACGGCGAGGTTTATGGACTTTTAATAAACAGTACCATATTTTTTTAAGTTTTTGATTGTCTATAAAATTGCGCCCCCAGCTTTGCGATATCTGTCAAAATAAAAAAGTTATGATGTAAATAAATTTTAAATTTTAGGTAAAGTGCCCTCTGTACTTTTATCTTAAAATTTTAAAATCTGCACATATCGATTTGTGTGCCAAATATCAACTGGATTGGTTAAAAAATAAATGCAATATGGCGAAAACACCAAAATAAAAATTGATCTTTGACGGCTTGTAACTCGAAAACGAGGGACATTTTGAAAAAAAAATATATAAAGCTCTACCCTTATTTTGTCAAGTAGAATCACCCCCTTAAGTTTCGTGATTGATTTTTGAATCACCCTGTATAGTGTTAAAATATATAGTATAACTTAACACATTAGTACATCTTTTGATCAGGTATACTGCGGCCCTTCTCAGAAAGTTTTATGGTTTTATTGCATCCGGAGGCTGTCACTTATTTAGATCGTGAAAAGAACTATACGACTTTGGTTGCAGTTGCAAGTTATGTCAGTTTTTAGTAAAGCTGGTTTTTCTACATATTATTATTTTTAAAATATTGACATGTTTTGGTATTTTTAAATAGGAAATTCCGTATATTGGCCAAGAAATGAATTTGTTATTGTTAAGAAAAATTATCTTGAAGCAAGAAAACACTTGCAGCATATGCTACGTTATGTAATCAGCACTGCGAAGTCCATGTTCTAGGCATTTGTTTAATTAATTTTGTTTTTTTCCAGGGCCCTTAGATGATCGGCGGTGGCACCTCGAACGATCGCAGGGCCCTCGAAAGAGAGGCCCTGCGAAACGTCATCAACCAATGGAATGCCAACCGACTAGACCTGTTCGAGCTGTCCGAGCCCAATGAAGTAAGTTAAATTTATCCTATTTTTAATATGCTTTTATTAGCTTGGGTTGTATCTATCTATCTATCTATCTATCTATTTATCTATCTATCTATCTATCTATGTAACGGAATCTTTGAGCCTAATTTTTACCAACTTCCAGTGATTCAATTTCTTTGAAACTTTGCACAAGTATCAAGGACCGATGACAATGCAATAATTTAAAAACAGTATCCTGTTATCCTGATTAGGACCGCCAGGATAAATAAATTCCTTTACAGTCCTAATACTACTCTTGACAAAATGGCGAAGGAATTTTTAGTGAATAAACTGGAGCATTTATTTTTAAAAAACTAATTGATATATCGAACTAAAAATGAAAAATAAATAATAGTTTAAAAACTAAAAACACGCTTTTATATGCAACCGAACTAAAAATTAGAAAATAATTTTTCATTACAAAGAGTTTGTCACTTCAGAATAAAAGCGTGGGGTGCTTAATATATTAAATGTTATAATTATTCTATTTGCAAATATCTATGAGGGAAAAGTTATGAAAAAATAGTAAAATGCACCCCACGCTTTTTACTCTGAAGTGACAAACTCTTTGTAATGAAAAATTATTTTCAAATTTTAGTTCGGTTGCATATAAAAGCGTGTTTTTTAGTTTTTTTAAATTATTATTTATTTTTAAAACTATTTAATTGCTTATTTAATGTTACGTAGACAAAACGAAAAATCTGTAATTACTGTATTTTAATTCAATACTTTTAATTAAGCATTTCTATAAACCAGTAGAAATTCCAGGAATTGGTGATTACAGAGCCCGTAGTCCCTATCTCGCAAGTAAGAAATTTCTTCTCTATTTTTCTCTTTCCTGTCTATTTCAAACTCCGTAAATTCTTTCGGCTCGTTCCGCACTCTCGAATGGTCAACACGAACGCCTGGAGATAGAAAAGCGATTTGGATCTTTCTTGTCATTTATCCTGTTCTATTGTATGGCGTTTTGTATAAAGTGATCTCGCTCTTCTTACCTGTTGGACGATTGTTAACATTCTTTTTAAGCGGGTGTTTGCGGGAACATTGGCGACATTGCAATTTGTGATTGCAATAATAAACTTTTATTATGTGTTTCGCTTCATTAATGTTTTGCATGATTATCTTAGTTTTATACAAAATAATTCTTATTTTACCATTGGTTAATCATTTAGCTCTAGGGAATTTTTTTTTAGAAAACTGAACACTACAAAAAGTATCTTTTTTATAAACCGAACTATTAAACATATATTCAACGTCAAAGATTGAAGAGTTTTAAGGAAAATAACTTTTGTGTTTGAAATTTTGTAACTTACTAAAAAAATAATGATTAACAATAGAGTTTCTACTATTTCTGTCGAAAATTAAACGAATATTTTTTTTTAAGTTACAAAATTCAAAACAAAATAGTTATGTTTGTACCAAGGGCGTAAAATAGCACTTTTACGCCCGCGGCTGAAAGTTGTTCTGGTTAGCTGCAGTCAGCTGTGGGCGTAAAAGTGCTTTACGCCAGAGGTGCAAGCATTCTCTGTAGTTAGGAGACAATTTCCCAGCTCTTAATGTTTCAAATTGTTTATTTTTTTGATTGTTTTATAAATTTATAAATGCGGGCATATTAATACTTTTTTGCCCTGGGGCGTAAAAGTGCTATTTTACGCCTTCATTTATAAATGCGGGCGCTTTGATACTTTTTTGCCCTAGGGCGTAAAAGTGGAATTTTACGCCTTCAAATAGGAGCGTAAAATTGTATTTTACGCCCGGTGGTACAAAAAAGTTATTTTCCTTAAAATTATTCAATTTCTTGACCTTCAATATCGTTTTAAAGGTTAGATTTATCAAAAAATTATAAGAGACCTTTTTTTGTAAAGCGTTTAATTTCCCATAGAAATAGTAGAAACTGAATAACGAATGGGGAGATATGAATTATTGTGTATGGGACCGAGAAACATATGTAAAGCTGTAATGAGGTGGATCTTGCTATTAAAATTAAGAGCTTATTGTTGCCGAGCATTTTTTGTACTTAGGTACTAATTTTTCAGTGTCAGAAGTCAAAATAAAAATAGTCGATTTTTTTGACATACCCTAATGGACCCAGCAGAGCCACTTTGGTAAGTTCCTGTGAGGCAGGCGAAACGCGTCAGTGGAAAAGGATGCTGGTGAATAACATGAAAATCAGGAGATCTTCCATTAACTGTCAAAAACACGGAGATTTCTATTCGTGTATTCTAACGTCACTGGGGAATTATTCCCATTTGTTTTATACGATAAACCTAATTGTCAACGATTTTTAAACGGAACAACTAAATTTTATCAAATACGTTATTATCGGGTCTACGTTTTCGTTATGGAAACATGCATGACTAAATCTATGCAGGGTTGGACCGGACCTTATATTGTACGTAAGCATCGAACCGAACTCCAAGAAAAAATATAAATTATTCGTTTCCTTGATTATATTCAGCCAGATAGAACTCTCTTATGTACGTATTTCCTTTATCCAAAAAATTGTTTGGTGAGTTGATGAATAACTGTTAATATAGGGTGGCCCACCATATTCGACACGGTCTGTAGGCTGGATAACCATGGGGTTTTAAAAAATTAAATACTGGAACATATACAGGTCGGATAAGACCACAGTATAAAAATTATTTTAGTCTATACAGGGTGTCTCAAAAAAGTGTGACGTATCAAAGTTATATTTTTTAAATGGAACACCCTATATTTTATGACGGTTTTATATTCTACTTTAAAAAATAACTCAAGTTTGTTTATAGTACTAAGTGTCTAATTTTATTCGTTTTTGTGATATTTGATTTTTTTGAAAAATGCAGAAGTAAAATTAAATTGATTTTACTTTAACACTTTAAACTTTAAAATATGTAACAAGATTAGAAAAGTCTGCCATATCATACGTAGGTCAAATCAAGATCAAATATTGTACAGGGTGATCAAAAAATAATTTCAATTTTTCAAAAATCAAATAGCCATATCTCTCTTATTTTAAATGGAACACCCTGTATTTTTTTACGTCACATGAGGACAAATAAAATACTCTTTCAAATGGTGTATAGGTTGCCTATACCTATCTTTTGTGTTTTTTAGTAAAATCTGTTTTAACAAATTTTTAGTCCAAATGTTTATTTAAAATAAAGTTGGCTGTGACATAGCAGCCATTAATATTTTTCTTAAGAAAATAACAACTACCATTTATTGATTACTAGTGTTTTAGTTAGTTTAAAAGAAATTTCAATGATTTTAAATAAAAACCCTTCTTCTACAACAACAAGATGATATAATACTGGTAGGATGTGAAAAAATGGTTTACTTTAGACTAGAGTTAATCCTAAAAATATTCCAGGAGAAACCATCTGATAACCTAAATAGTTGCTTTAAAAATTTAACACAGTGATTATGGATAATGGAAGAAACGAGTTATAGGTCACAGAAGGCGTTATTAGGATTGTTTAAAAACACAAGTTTTATCATTACCACATTCAGCTGAAATAAGTGTTATTGGAAGTAGCATTATAAGCAACTAATGAATTTTTTTCTGTGAATTTTAATAATAGTGGCAGATAATACAAAATCTTTTAATTTTGTGCTTTTTTCCAACAAATTTACATTTTGCAATAACGGCTTAGTAAATAAGCATAGCTATATTACAGCCTACTTACATTTAAATAGACATTTGGAATAAAAATATGTTAAAACGGAATTTACTTAAAAAGTATAAATGATAGGTATAGGCAACCTATACACCATTTGAAAAAGCATTTGGTTTGTCATCATGTGGTGTAAAAAAATACAGGGTGTTCCATTTAAAATAAGAGAGATATTGCTATTTGACTTTCTAAAAATTAAAATTATTTTTTGATCACTCTGTATAATCTATGATCTCGATATGACCTACGTATGATAAGGCAGACTTTTCCTAATCTTGTAACAAATTTTAAAGTTTAAGGAGTTTATATTGTTAAAATAAAATTAATTTAATTGCACCTCTGCATTTTGAAAAAAATCAAATATCACAAGAACGAATAAAATTAGACACTTGGTACTATTAACAAACTTAAATATTTTTTTATGTAGAATCTAAAACCGTCATAAAATATAGGGTGTTCCATTTAAAAAAATGTAACTTTGATACGTCACACTTTTTGAGACATCCTGTATAGAGTAAAATAATTTTATACTGTGGCCTTATCCGACCTGTATATGTTTCAGTATTTACTTTTTTTAAAACCCCATGGTTATCCAGCTACAGACCGTGTCGAATATGGTGGGCCAACCTGTATAAGTTAAAAATTTACCAAGTGATCGCTTAGTGATTTTTTTGTATAAATCATACTAGCAAATAATTGTAAAAACCTTAGTATTTCTGGTCTTACAAACCAAAAAATAGTTAGACTAAATAAATCAATATACAGGGTGATTCCGATCACGAAACTTAAGGGGGTGGTTTTACTTGACATAATAAGGGTACAGCTGCATATAAGTTTTTTAAAATGTCATTCGGTTTCGAGTTACAAGCCGTCAAAGTTTAATTTTTATTTTGGTTTTTTCGCCATATTGCATTTATTTTTTAACCAATCCAGTTGATATTTGGCACACACATCGAGCTTTGCAGATTCTAAAATTTTAAAACAACAGTACTTTTTTAAATACCGCCAGAGGGCACTTTACCTAAAACTTAAAATTTATTTACATCATAACTTTTTATTTTGACAGATATCGCAAAGCTGGGAGCGCCATTTTATAGACAATAAAAACTTAAAAAATAAGGTAACTTAATTTTTGCAGCACACCCATTATATCGCAACAAAAAATCAAGACCTCCTTATTTTTTAAGAGACAATTATCCTCTTCAGAATAATGCATTTATTATTTAATTTTAGAAAATTGTATGTACTTACTTTTGTAGAAATAATACTAAAACAGTATAAATTTCTTTTTATTTCAAAGTTTCTTTTTTACAATTTATGTAGTGTACTTGAATGGAATACTTTAACTTCATGTTTACGATTTAAAAAATAGCATTTTTTAACGGCCGTGAAAAAGACCATTTTTTAGGGGTGTAGAAAAAAGTCTCTATGGGTAGTGGTCACACTCAAACATGACTTTTTTAGGCGTTCATTAGAGACGGACAGACAGATGGAAAAAAATTTAACACATAAATTCTCTGCCGTCTGTTTCTGATGCAATGCGCTTCTAATGACGTACCTACTACAAGCCTGGCGAGGCGCATTTAAGCCTATGTTCACTAAATTTTGTGACGTAATCTTTTCCCGTAATTATTTGTTTACAATCGTACTGGAAGCTTTTTTCGAGGTTTTGGTGTCATTTTTTGCTTTTTAGTCATTGGACTTTTATATATGTTTAGTTTTTACTATTTATAGTTAAACTGAGTAGTTATTAGTACTGCAGTTACAGAGAATTTTAAAACCTGTAAACAGGGATCACTGACCTAAGGATATTTTTTTAAAGGGAATTTACGTGTAAATCGTTATTAAGGGTAAGATACTGTGAACACCTAGTATAAAAAAGTATACATTTTGGGAATTTTAAAAATATACATTTTTGAGAATTTAAAAATATACGTGAGGTGTCAAGGTCTTAAAAGTATAAATTAAACAATTTTCTAGGTTACTTTTATAATAATAAAATAAAAACATTAAACAAACTGGGTAGCGTAGAAATGCAAAACAAACACTGGAACATTTGATATTTAAAGAAGAGAGAAAGAAATTAAAAGCGGATATTTATCAGATAAGAAGTAGTTAGTGAAGTCAAGCATAAAGTTAAAGTTTTAGTTCAGCCCCGTACGGGCTACCCCGAGTGCTGGGCATGCCCGTACCAAATTAAGTTAGTTCAATAAGTTGTTCCTAAAAATGCAAAGTTAGTTTTGATGGTCCACCGGTCTCATGATCCAAAGAAGATAGTTCCATATAGTACATTTGCCCAGTGACTTAAAGTGGCCCTATATGTTAATTTCAAAATTATACGTCACAATACTATTTTTTTATGTTTTTAAGTAATTTTATCTTATTTTATGCAAGTATTGGTTTATTCTGTCAGATAAAAATATCATGGCAAAAAGGTGATGTCACAAACATAACCTATATTTTCGGACAAATATAAAAATTAAGCGCTCCTTATTAAAAAGTTTATCTTCCTTGCGTCCGTCCTACTCTAGTGGACGCCTACCTTTACAGTACAAGCCCCAGACCCCACAAAGTTATGACAACTGTCTTATTTTTGGGGTTGCCTGTAAAATATCATTTGCAGTTTTTTATAAAAAAAATATATTGACAAGCCTTGTGTTAGTTCCTTCAAGAGATCTTGAGGAAAATGATACTGTTGTTGCGGTTTACTCAACACGCCTTGTGCATTTTTTGCCGGATGATATCATGTAATATGACCCAATGAGACAAGTGGAATAGTTTCGAAAATGGTTTGAAGGGTGCAGGTGCGAGGAGTTTACATGTCAGTGCAACTCGATGACATGGTCTTTACATATTTAGTCACGTGACGAAAAATTTACGATCAAACAATAGAATATGGTATACAGGGTTGTCATTTTTAAGTCGGCACTATTGCTAACTTCTTTTTATTGCAGATTTGCTGTCGTTGAAATTATTAAAGTTGTGGTATATTTTTCGCTGATTGACATTGGCAGCCCAACAAAAAAAAAACAATTGAACATCGGGTTTTGATTTATTGCAAAAATATTCTTTTTGATTGGAAAACCCTGTATATTATATTACCGCTCGAAAGTACTATTAAAGAGCATTAAAAAAAGTCCTTACGTGTTATATCCATTTTTAATAGTTTCGAAAGTATGGTCTTCTCAGGAATTTGATAGTAAACTGGCATTTTAAAATGAAACACCCTGTATACTGCATCACCATTAAATAGATATTTTTAAAGAGCTTTAAGAAAATACAACATTTGATATGTCATATAGTTTTGAAAATATGGCCATTCAAATCTAAAAAATAGTAGATATTATAATGTCTATTTTATCTACACTATCTTACACTAAACTTAGTGCTTATAGAGAGCTTGGAGCTGTAGATGTAGAAATTTAACATAATTTTTAGATTTGGATGCTCTTATATTAAAACTACAAGACATATCACATGTGGTCTTTTATTGAAGCTCTTTAAAATATATATTTAATGGTAATGCAATATACAGAGTGTTTTATTTAAAAAGCCAGTTGACTATCAAATTTCTGAGGATGTCCATATTTCGAAAACTATTAAACATTGGATATATTACATGTCGACTTTTTTAAAGCGCTTTAATAGATCTTTCGAAGGGTGATATAACATACATGATGTTTCATTAAAGAAAAATACATTTATTGCAATAAATCGAAAATCCATTGTTCAATTTGTTGGCAGCACGATAATCAGCGAAAAAAATACTACAACTTTACTAATTTAAGCTACTTCGTATTTTCAATAATAAAGAATTTAGCAATAGTGCCGACTTAAGTTTGATCACCCTGTATTTGCTTAAGTGTTCTTAGAGTATTATTTAAGTAAATAGTTTGGACGGAAAAAATACCATACAAAGTAAAGTCATTTAATATACAAAAACAATACCCAAAATGCCACATTAACATGACAGTACAGGGTGGGCCATATTTTTAAAACTATAAGAGATAGGCATATCAAATGTCGTATTTTCTTAAAGCTCTTTAAAATATCTATTTAATAGTAATGCAATATACAGGGTATTCTATTTTAAAAATGCCAGTTTACTATCAAATTCCTGAGTGTGGTCATATTTCCGAAACTATTAAAAATTAGATAAAACACATTAAAAACTTTTTTAAAGTCCTTTTATAGATCTTTCGAATGGTGATATAATATACAGGGTGTACCATTTAAAAAAGTATATTTTTGCAATAAATCGAAAACCCTATGTTCAATTGTTTTTTTGTTGGCAGCACGTTATTCAGCGGAAAAAATACTACAACTTTACTTATTTAACCGACTTGGTATCTCCAATAATAAGGAAGTTAACAATGGTGCCGACTTAAAAATGATTACCCTGTATATTTCTTGTTTCCTAATACATACATTACAAAATATATGTATTTTATGGCAGAGTTCATAATTTTTGTCCATTGTTTTACAAAAGACGAAACAAAAGTCTCTCGTCTCAAAGGCATCACTTTTTTTTGATACCGTTACAAAAAAATACACAACAACATAAATTTCACGCCAAGAACATAAATTTGGTGTTTTACAAGCATTTAAAGATTCCCTATCTCCTTTATGAATAATTAGGCATTAAACCTATTAAACAATTAAAGGTGTAACTAACTGTATTCGTCGTAAATTCATTCTTCTGACAGATTATACGGCTTCTCCTAATTTGTGAAAGCTGAAAGCTGACACATCGCTCAAAACAAACTACTAGACGACATTTCACCTACTTTCTTGCTTTTTTACATTATAGGTACTTGATCTTTGGAACAGACAGAATGTTATTTTTAAATGACATTTGTAAGTGTTTCTTTTTACTATTTTAGTTCGTTAATGACAAAAATGTTGTCACTTTTTTATTTTAGGAAATTCTAATTTAATTAACGATGTAAATTAAGTAAGACAGTGTTGAAACACGGTCAATTAGCTGAGAAGAATGGGTATCTAGATAGAATTTGGCGAAAAAGATTTAAACAGAAAATACAGGAGTATTGGTTTGTGTCTCGGCAAGAAGCAAGGTTTTAAAAATATGCATTCTTTTTGAATAGTTGTGCTTTTTAAACCAAGATTTATTTCTTACTTTAAAATAATAGTGGTTCTTAAACTGGGAGAAAAAAATACTTTAATTTATGTCTTTAATGTAAAAGAAATTCTTTAAATTAAAATATCCTTAGTATTATTTTAAGAATATCAGAATCAAGAAATAAGAACCTAAAGATTTATGATTTAAGCTCTTTAATATCTTAAATATAAGTTTTAAGATTTTAAACAAAAGAAATATTAAATGTTTCTATCAAAATATTAATGAATTTTCTTTAAAATAATAGGTTCTTATTTTAAGAACCTATACCAAAATCTTTAACCTTTATGTCAAAGAACCTATTTCTTTAATATAAGTATTCACTGAATTATGCTTTTAGTACGGTATCAACGGTACGATTATATCCTACCGTCGAACAACGAAAGTTTTTTTTATAAGATACACTTGTTATTCGTATTATTCAACTTGGACCCGGGACAGCCAGTTTGATAAGTCCTATGAGGTTCGGCAAAACGCATCATCGATGGAGAAGAGAGGTCTCGGTGAATGACATGATAAGCAGGAATTCCTCTCTTAACTATCAAAAAGAGAACTAGTTGTTTATTTAATATAATTATCTTAATTGAATTAAATTTTATTTCAGTCTGTGGTATTTACTATCTTGTCTTAAAGAAAGAATCTCTCAGTGGGAAAGCGCTCGATGTTTTTAACGGAATACATCGTTCTTTAATGTAGACCCATTGGGGTCACTAAATAAAATAAGGTTATTTTTATTACAAAAGCGCCTTCTTTTGAATTTAGTACGCAAAGCTGAAAACATATTTTTTCTGTTTGAGATCCTATTTCTTTAACACATATGAAAGTCACAATTCTCTCAAATTAAATCCTTTGTTCGCGGGTTTGATTCTGAACCGGTTCTGGGACTATTCGCATGCGCAGTGAAAAAGCAGCGTTCGCGGTTAGTAAAATCCTGAATTTTTAGTAACAGTTCTGTGTTCGCGGGTTACAATGGAATCAGTTCGTTACCGGTTCGTAACCTGATTAGCAGTCCTGGGATTTTTGTTGGAACTAAAAGTTCAGTTCGGAATTTCATGCGCATTGTCGACATGGTCAGCTGTTTTCTGTTTTTGTGGTACAGAAATAAACCGTTGTATTACAGTTTATTTGTTTCTGCTCACTTTTTATGAGGTTAATATACCTGTTGAATATTTTTTTATATTTTTGTGATTCTGAGCGTATATAAACAAAGGATTTTTAATTGTATTCCGTATGAATGTATGTATGCAATAAAATAAATAAAGATTTAATTAAAAAATATAGACAATATTACAAGATTTTACCATTTCTTTGTTGTTTGAATTTTATCTTTAGTTAAATACACATACTTATGTTAAAAACGAGAGGAGGCAGGGAATCCCTCGTCTTCCGCCGAGAGACCTCGAGTGGCTTTCAGACAGTATAACAATTTACCTTTTTGTTTGAATTTATTTGTGTAGTATCCAATTTAAGCCATGAAAATCCAACCAAAAGAGCTAGGTTAGAATACATCCTCAGCTGTATAGGAAAATCGTTCGCGGTAAATAAAAATTCCGAACTAATAAATAACTAGACATGCGCTTTAAAACAATCTCCTAAACCAGTTCGGTTCTGGTTCAGAATCGGTTCATTACTAGACCCGCGAACAAAGGTTGTGGCTTGTCTAATAAATCGTTCACTACGTTTATATCGAATAGTTGAAACCAGCTTGAGTTAAAGCGGCTTTTAAAAGTGGCTTGAAAAAGCGATATAAACGCGCTTGAAAGTGACTTGAATCGTTCAAGTCAAGCCTGAAAATAAGTAGGGTTGACTTTACTGAAGCCGATTAGAAACACGATTTTCTATTCTATTTCTATTTTTTTCTTGGTTTTGGTCCCTTCAGGTCCAATCCACCACTCCTTCCCTTCCGGACTATGCTTTCCAGGGCTTCGTCGGCGGAAAATCTGGATAATCGAGCTCGTAGCTCCCAGAAATTCCAAAAAGAAAACAAATAATTCAACTATCGATGCAATGCATAAATTGTCGACTGTCAAACCAAGATCTGCCACTGGTGTTACGTATAACCTTCACTTTCACTACTGACAGTTCCCATGGCACGCCCATCTATTTCCGCCATTTGAGAAATACCTCGTGTTCACCACCAAACAGGATACCATCAGCTTATAGGAATCTTCGCTCACAGCGCTTAGATCCAGAAGAAAGATGCCGTCAATTTAGCGTGAATCTTTCCTTGATCCCCGAAGGTAAAAAACGTTCGTACGACACCTCTAGCCGCCCTCCGGGAAGAACTTTGTAGTCCTCTACGCAGGTCCGCACTGTCCGGAGATCAAACAAAGATTCAGAAACACGATATAAACGATTCAAGCGGGCTTATTAACTGCATAACTTAAGATGAATGCTTCCTCGAACGTCATCAGTGTTAATTTCATATGTTGATTTTGACATTTTTATGAAAAATAAGGAGTTGGAAAACAGGTGAAAAACTCTTAAAACACGCTCATACCAACAACAGCACACAAACCGGGACGAATTAAAAAGTGAGGTTTGTTTTTCACTTGCTTTCTACTGTGAAGTTGGATGCAAAAACTGCCGCACGCATGCGTACGTACGACGATGGCCTGAAATGGGCTTGACCTCGATTTCTCACTCGACTTTCGCCACCGAAATAAACACGTAGACTTGGAAACCGCTCTAAAGCCGCTTTGTTTTCAAGCCAGCTTCAACTATTCGATATAAACGTAGT